>JAMKQA010032026.1:0-14792 GCA_024699735.1 Posidonia australis
TACTGACCAAAGAGGGAATGGTAAGTTTCGGACATACCTGCCAAAGGGAGAACTGTAAATTTATGACATACTGACCAACGAGAGAATGGTATGTTTCAGACTTACTGACCAAAGAGGGAATGGTAAGTTTCGGACATACCTGCCAAAGGGAGAACTGTAAATTTATGACATACTAACCAACGAGAGAATGGTTAGTTTCGGACCTACCGACCAAAGTGAGTATGATAAGTTTCGGACTTACCGACCAAAGTGAGAATGGCAAGTTTCGTACTTAGCAGCAAAATGGGAGAATGTTATGTTTCGGACATACTGTCCAATGGGAGATTGGTTTGTTTTAGTCTTACTTGACAATGGGAGAATGATAAGTTTCAGACTTACCAGCCAGTAAGGAGAACGGTTAGTTTCGGACTTACCGACCAAAAAGAGAATGGTAAGTTTCGGTCTTGCTGGCCAAAGGGAGAATGGTAAGTTTCAGACTTACCGTCCAAAGGGAGAATGGTAAGTTTCAGACTTACCAGCCAATGAGAGAATGGTAGGTTTCGGACTTACCGACCAAAGGGAGAATGGTAAGTTTCGAACTTACCGCCCAAAGGGAGAATTGTATGTTTCAGACCTAGCGACAATAAGGTGAATCATAAGTTTCGAACCTACCGACCAATGGGTGAATGGTAAGTTTCGGACTTACCAGCCAAATGGAGAATGGTAAGTTTCAGACTTATCGACAAAAGGGAGAATGGTAAGTTTCGGACTTATCGACCAAAGGGAGAATGGTAAATTTCGGACTTATCAACCATAGGGGGAATGGTAAGTTTCGGACTATCTTGCCATGAGGGAGAATGATAACTTTCGGACTAACCGACGATAGGAAGAATGGTTAGTTTCAGACTTACCGGCCAAAGGGAGATTGGTATGTTTCGGACTTACCGACCAATGGGAGAATGGTAAGTTTCGGACTTACCTGGCAAACGGTGATTGATAAGTTTCGGTCTTACTGAAAAAGTGGAGAATGGAATGGTACAGACTTACCGACCAGTGGAAGAATGGAAAGTTTCGGACTTACCGTCCAAAGGGTGATTGGTAAGTTTCGGACTTACCAGCCAAGAGGGCAACCAAAAGGAGAATGGTAAGTTTCAGATTTACCAGCCAAAGGAAGAATGGTATCTTTTATACTTACTGACCAAAGGGAGAATGGTAAGTTTCATACTTATCAACCAAATGGGGAATGGTAAGTTTCGGACTTACCGACCAAAGGGAGAATGGTAAGTTTCGGACTTACCAGTCAAGTGGGAGATTTGAAAGATTCGGTCATACCGACCAAAGGGAGAATGATTACATTTGGACCTACCGACCAAAGGAAAAAAGGTATGTTTCGGACCTACCGACCAAAGGAAGAATGGTAAGTTTCAAACCTATTGACCAAAGGGAGAATTGTAAGTTTACGACTTACCTACCAAAGGGAGATTAGTAAGTTTCGGACCTACCGACTAAAGGGAGAATGGTAAGTTTCGGACTTACCGACCAACAGGAGAATGGTAAGTTTCAGACTTACAGACCAAACGGTGAATGGTATGTTTCAGACTTACTGACCATTGGGAGAATGCTAAGTTTCGGACTTACCGGCCAAGAGGGAGAATAGTAAGTTTCGGACTTACCGACCAAAGAGCGATTGGTAAGTTTCGAACCAACCGACCAAAGAGCGATTGGTAAGTTTCGAACCAACGGACCAAAGGGAGAATGGTAAGTTTCGGACTTACCGACCAAAAGGCAAATGGTAAGTTTCAGACATACCGACCAAAGGGAGAATGGTAAGTTTCAGACATACCAACTATTGGGCGAGAGTAAAGTTTCAGACTTACCAGCCAAGAGGGTGAATGGTAAGTTTCGGTCTTACCTTCCAAAGGGAGAATAGTAAGTTTCGAACTTACCAGCAATGTGGGAGAATGGTAAGTTTCTGACTTACCGACCAAAGGGGGAATGGTATGTTTCGAACCAACCGACCAAAGGGAGAATGGCCAATTTCGAACTTACCAGCCATGAGGGAGAATGGTAACTTTCGAACATACCGACCAAAAGGAGAATGGTAAGTTTGGAATATACCAGCCAAGAGGGAGAATGGTAAGTTTCGGACTTATTGAACAAAGGGAGAATGGTAAGTTTCGGACCTACTGACCATTTAGAGAATGATAATTTTCAGACCAACCGACCAAAGGGAAAATGGTAAGTTACAGGCCTACCGGCCATAGGGAGAATGGTAGGTCTCAGACCTTCCTACCATTGGGCAAATGGTAAGTTTCGGACTTACCGGCCATAATGAGAATGTTAAGTTTCGGACCTACCGACCGAAAGGAGAATGGTAAGTTTTGGATTTACCGACCAAAAGGAGAATGGTATGTTTCAGACTTAATGACCAAAGGGAGAATGGTATGTTTCGGACCTACCGACCAAAAGGCGAATGGTAAGTTTAGGACATACCGACCAAAGGGGGAATGATAAGTTTTGAACCAACTGACCAAAGGGAGAATGGTAAGTTTCGGACTTTCCAGCCATGAGAGAGAATGGTATGTTTTGAACTTACCGACCAAACGGAGATTGGTAAGTTTCGGACATACCAGCCAAGAGGGAGAATGGTAAGTTTTGGACTTAGCGACCAAAAGGAGAATGGTAAGTTTTGGAACTACCGACATTTTGCAGAATGATAAGTTTCAGACCAACTGACCAAAGGGAGAATGGTAAGTTTCGGGCCTACCGACCATAGGGAGAATGGTAGGTTTTGGACCTTCCTACCATAGGCAAAATAGTAAGTTTCGGACTTACCGGCCATAATGAGAATGGTAAGTTTCGGACCTACCAACCAAAAGGGAGAATGGTTAGATTCAGACTTACTGACCAAAAGGGGAATGTTAAGTTTCAGACTTACTAGCTATAGGGAGAATGGTAAGTTTCAAACTTATCGACCAAAGGTAGAATGGTAAGTTACAGACTTATAGGCCAAAGGGTGAATGATTGGTTTCAGACTTACTGACCAAAGGGAGAATGGTAAATTTCGGACTAACCACCCTAAGGGATAATGGTATGCTTCGGACCTATCGACCATAGGGAGAATCGTAAGTTTCGGACATATCGACCGAAGGGTGAATTGTAAGTTTCGGACTTACCGACCAAAGAGAGAATGGTAAGTTTCAGACTTGCCAGCTAGAGGGAGAATGGTAGGTTTTAGACTTACTGACCAACGGGAGAATGGTAACGTTCGGACCAACCGACCAAAGGGAGAGTGGTAAGTTTCAGACTTACCTACCAAGAGGGAGAATGGTAAGTTTCGGTCTTACCGACCAAAAGGAGAATGGTAAGTTTCGGACTTACCAGCCAAGAGGGAGAATGATAAGTTTCAGATATACTGACTAAAGGGAGAATGGTAAGTTACAGACCTACCGACCATTGGATGAATGTTAAGTTTCAGACCTACCGACCAAAGGGTGAATGGTAAGTTTCCGGCCTACCGACTATAGGGAGAATGGTAGGTTTCATACATTCCTACTAATGGGAAAATGGTAAGTTTCAGACTAACCAGCCAAAGGGTAATTGGTAAGTTTCGGACAACCAACCAAAGGGAGAATGGTAAGTTTCAGACTTACCGACCAAAAGGAGAATGGTAAGTTTCAGACTTACCGACCAAAGGGAGAATGGTAAGTTTCGGACTTACCAACCAAAGGGAGAATGAGAATGGTAAGTTTCAGACCGACCGACCAAAGAGAGAATGGTAAGTATCAGGCTTACCAGCCAAGAGGGATAATGGTAAGTTTCGGACTTACCGACCACTGGGAGAATGGTAAGTTTCGGACCGACCGACAATTTGGAGAATGATATGTTTCAGAACAATTGACCATAGGGAGAATGGTGAGTTTTGTCCCTTCTGACCATAGGGTCGTTGGTCAGTTTCGGACCTTCCTATCGAAGGGATAGTGGTAAGTTTCAGACTTACAGACCGTAGGGTAATTGGTAAGTTTCGGAAATACCGACCAAAAGGGGAATTGTAAGTTTCGGACTTACCGACCAAAAGGAGAATGGCAAGTTTCAAACTTACCGACCAAAGGGAGAATGGTAAGTTTTAGACTTACCACCCAATGGGTGAATGAGAATGGTATGTTTCGGACCTACTAACCAAAGAGAGATTGGTAAGTTTCAGACATACCGACTAAAGGGAGAATGGTAAGTTTCGGACTTACCTGCCATAGGGAGAATGGTAATTTTCGGACATACCGACCAACGGGTGAATGGTAAGTTTTAGGCGTACCGACCAATGGGAGAATGGTAAGTTTCAGACCTACTGACCAATGAGTGAATGGTAAGTTTGAGACTTACCATCCAATGGTAGAATGGTAGGTTTTGAACTTATCGACCAAAGGGAGAATGGTTAGTTTCAGACATACAGATCAAAGGGAGAATGGTAAGTTTCGGACATTCCGACCAAAGGGAGAATGGTAAGTTTCGGACTAAACAGCCAGAAGGGAGAATGGTCTGTTTCAGACTTACAGGCCAAAGGGAGATTGGTAAGTTTCAGACGTACCTGCTAAAGGGAGATTGGTATGTTTCGAACTTACCGACCAGAGGGAGAATGGTATGTTTCGGACTTACCGACCAATGGTTGGTTGGTAAGTTTCGGACATACCGACCGAAGTAGAATGGTAAGTTTTGGACCTACCAATCAATGGGAGAATGGTAAGTTTCGACCCTACCGACCAAAGGGAGAATGGTAAGTTTCAGCCCTACCGACCAAAGGGAGAATGGTAAATTTCGGACCTACCGACCAAAGTGAGAATGGTAAGTTACGAACTTACCGACCAATGATTGAATTGTTTGTTTCGGACTTACCAACAAAAGGTGGAATGGTAAGTTTCGGACAAACCGACCAAAGGGAGAATGGTAAGTTTCAAACTCACCGACCAAAGGGAGAATGGTAAGTTTCAGACATACCAGCCAAATGGTGAATGATACGTTTCGGACTTACCGACCAAAGGGAGATTGAGAATGGTTAGTTTTGACCTACTGACCAAAGAGTGAAGGGTAAGATTTGGAATTAGCTGCCAAAGGGAGATTGGTAAGTAAACTTATCGGCCAAAGGGAGAATGGTATGTTTTGGACTAACCGACCATTGGGAGGATGGTAAGTTATGGACCTACCGACCAAAGTGAGAATGCTAAGTTTCGGGCTTACCGACCACAGGGAGAAAGGTAAGTTTCGGACTTACCTTCCAAAAGGGAGAATGGTAAGTTTCAGACTTACCAACCAAGAGGGAGAATGGTAAGCTTCGGGCTAACCAACTAAAGCGAGAATGGTAGGTTTCGGTCCTATCGGCCAAAGGAAGAATGGTAAGTTTCAAACTTATGACCAAAGGGTGAATGGTAAGTTATAGACTAACCAACCAATGGGAGAATGATAAGTTTCTGACCAACCAACCAACGAGAGAATGCTATGTTTCGGACTTACTAACCAATGGGAGAATGGTAAGTTTCAGAATTACCGACCAAAGGGAGAATGGTAAGTTTCGGACATTCCGACCAAAGGTAGAATGGTAAGTTTCGGACTTACCAAGCAAAGGGAGAATGGTAAGTTTCGGACATACCTGCCAAGAGGGAGAATCGTACGTTTCGGGCTTACCGACCAAAGGGAGAATGGTAAGTTTCGGACATACCAGCCAAAGGGTGAATGGTTACTTTTAGACATACCGACCAAATAGAGAATGGTAAGTTTTGGACTTACCAGCGAAATGGAGAATGGTAAGTTTCAAACTTACCGACCAAAGGGAGAGTGGTAAGTTTCGGACATACCAGCCAAGTGGGAGATTGGAAAGTTTCGGACATACCGACCTAAGGGCGATTGGAAACATTCGAACCTACCGACCAATGGAAGAATGGTAAGTTTCGGACCTTTTGACCAATGGGAGAACAGTAAGTTTCGGACTTACTGAAAAAAGGGAGATTGGTAAGTTTCGGACCTACCAACTATAGGAAGAATGGTAAGTTTTAGACATACCGACCAAAGGAAGAAAGGAAAATTTTTGACGTACTGAGCATTCGGAGAATGGTAAGTTTCGAACTTACCAACCAAGTAGGAGAATGGTAAGTTTCAGACATACCGACCAAAGGAAGAACGGTAAGTTTCGGACTTACCAGCCAAGAGGGAGAATGGTATGTCTCGGACATACCGACCAAAGGGAGAATGGTAAGTTTTGGACCGACCGATCAAAGGGAGAATGGTAAGTTTCGGACCAACCAACTAAATGGAGATTGATAGGTTTCAGACTTACCAGCCAAGAGGGAGAATGGTAAGTTTCGGACCGACCGACCAATGGAAGAATGGTAAGTTTCGAACCTACCGACCATTTGGAGAATAGTATGTTTAAGACCAACCGACCAAAGGGTGAATGGTAAGTTTCAGGCCTACCGACCATAGGGAGAATGGTAGGTTTCAGACCTTCTTACTAATGGGAAAATGGCAAGTTTCGGACTTATCGGCCAATGGGAGAATAGTAAGTTTCAGACTTACCGACCAATGGGAGAACGGTATGTTTCGGACCTGCCGACCTTAAGGTGATTGGAAAGTTTTGGACTTACCGACAAAGAGGAGAATGGTAAGTTTCGGACTTACCGACCAAAGGGTGATTGGTAAGTTTTGGACTTACCGACCGATGGGAGAACTAGAATGGTATGTTTCCGACCTATCGACCAAAGAGAGAATGGTTAGTTTCAGACTTACTGACCATAGGAAGAACGGTAAGTTTCAGAATTATCGGCGAAATGGAGAATGTTAATTCTTGGACTTACTGACCAAATGGGGAATGATAAATTTCGGACCTACCAACCAAAGTGAGAATGATAGATTTCGGGCTTACCGAACAAAGGGAGAGTGATAAGTTTTGTACATACCAGTAAAATGGAAGAATGGTAAGTTTCGGACATACTGAACAATGGTAAGTTTTAGTCTTACTTGCAATTGCGAGAATGGTTAGTTTCAGACAAATCGGCCATTAGGGAGAATGGTTAGTTTCAGACTTACAGACCAAAAGGGGAATGGTATGTTTCTAACTTACTAGCCAAAGGGAGAATGGAAAATTTGGACTTACCGACCAAAGGGAGAATGGTAAGTTTCGGAATTACCGACCAAGGGAGAATGGTAGGTTTCGGACTTACCGGCCAAAGCGAGAATGGTTAGTTTCGGACTTACCGTAGAAAGGGAGAATGGTAAGTTTCGGATCTACCGGCCAATGGGAGAATGGTAAGTTTCAGACCTACCGAAAAAAGGAAGAATGGTATGTTTCAGACCTACCGACCTTAGGGAGAATCGTAAGTTTCGGACCTACCGACCAAAGGGTGAATGGTAAGTTTCAGGCTTACCAGCCAAATGGAGAAAGGTAAGTTTCGGACTTACCGACCAAAGGGAGAATGGTAAGTTTGGGACTTACCGAGCAAAGGTTGGTTGGTAAGATTCGGACATACCAGCCTAGTGGGAGAATAGTAAGTTGCGGGCTTACTGACCAAAGGGAGAATGGTAAGTTTCTGACTTTCTAGCCAAAGGGAGAATGGTTACTTTTTAACTTACCGACCAAAGGGAGAATGGTAAGTTTTGAACTTACCGACCAAAAGGAGAACGGTAAGTTTTGGACTTACTAGCGAAATGGAGAATGGTTAGCTTTGTACTTACCGACCAAAGGGAGAATGGTAAGTTTCAGACTTATTAGCCAAGTTGGTGATTGGAAAGATTCGGACATACCGACCAAAGGGAAAATTGTAGCATTTGGACCTACCAACCAAAGGAAGAATGGTAAGTTTCGGACAAACCGACCGAAGGAAGAATGGTAAGTTTCGGACCTACCGACCATCGGGAGAATGGTAAGTTTCGAACATACAGGCAAAAGGGAGATTGGTAAGTATCGGACCAACCGACTAAAGGGCGAATGGTTATTTTCAGACTTACTGACCATATGGAGAATGGTAAGTTTCAAGCTTACCCACCAAAGGGAGAATGGTATGTTTTAGACTTACCGACCATTAGGGGAATGGTAAGCTTCGGACTTACCAGCCAAGAAGGAGAATGTTAAGTTTCAGACATACCGACCAAAGGGAGAATGGTAAGTTTCAAACTTACCGACCATTGGGAGAATGTTAAGTTTCGGACTTACCAGCCAAGAGGGAGAATGGTAAGTTTCGGACTTACCGACGAAAGCGAGAATAGTAAGTTTCGGACTTACCAGCTAAGAGGGAGAATGGTAAGTTTCGGACTTACCAACCAAAGGGAGAGTGGAAAGTTTCTGACCAACCGACCAAAGAGAGAATGGTAAGTTTTGGATTTACCAGCCATGAGGGAGAATGGTAAGTTTTAGAATTACCGACCAAAGGGAGAATGGTAAGTTTTGAACCTACCGACCATTTGGAGAATGATAAGTTTCAGACCAACCGACCAAAGGGAGAATGGTAAGTTTTGGGCCTACCGACCATAGGGTGAATGCTTGGTTTCGGACCATCCTACCAAAGGGAAAATGTTAAGTTTCGAACTAACAGGCAATAGGGAGAATGGTATGTTTCGGACCTACCGACGAAAAGGAGAATGGTATGTTTCGGACTTACTGACCAAAAGGAGAATGGCAAGTTTCAGACTTATCGACCAAAGGGAGAATGGTTAGTTTCGGACTTACTGACCAATGGGGAATGAGAATGGTAAGTTTCGGACCTACCTACCAAAGAGAGAATGGTATGTTTCAGACTTACCGACCAAAGGGAGAATGGTAAGTTTCGGACATACCTGCCAAAGGGAGAACGGTAAATTTCGGACATACCGACCAACGAGAGAATGGTAAGTTTCAGACCTACCGACCAAAATGAATATGATAAGTTTCGGAATTACCGACCAAAGGGAGAATGGCATGTTTCGTACTTACCAGCAAAATGGGAGAATGGTATGTTTCAGACATACTGACCAATGAGAGATTGGTTTGTTTTAGTCTTACTTAACAATTAGAGAATGGTATGTTTCAGACTTACCAGCCAATACGGAGAACAGTTAGTTTCGGACTTACCGACCAAAAGGGGAATGGTAAGTTTCGGACTTACTGGCCAATGGGGGAATGGTAAGTTTCGAACTTACCGTCCAAAGGGAGAATGGTAAGTTTCGGACTTACCGGTCAAAGAGAGAATGGTAAGTTTCGGACATACCGACCAAAGGGAGAAGGGTAAGTTTCAGACTTACCGCCCAAAGGGAGAATGGTATGTTTCGGACCTACCGACCATAGGGTGAATCGTAAGTTTCGGACCTACCGACCAATGGGTGAATGGTAAGTTTCGGACTTACCAGCCAAATGGAGAATGGTATGTTTTGGACTTACCGACAAGAGGGAGAATGGTTTGTTTTGGACTTATCGACTAATGGGAGAATGGTAAGCTTCGGACTATCTTGCCATGAGGGAGAATGGTAACTTTCGGAATTACCGATGATTTGAAGAATGGTCAGTTTCTGACTTACCGACCAACGGGAGATTGGTAAATTTTGGACTTACCGACCAATGGGAGAATGGTATGTTTCAGACTTACCAACCAAAGGGTGAATGATAAGTTTCGGTCTTACCGATAAAGTGGAGAGTGGTATGCTACGGAATTACCGACCAGTGGGAGAATGGAAAGTTTATGACTTACCGACCAAAGAGAGAATAAGAATGGTAAGCTTGGAACCTACCGACCAAAGAGAGAACGATAAGATTCGGACTTACTGACCAAAGGGAGAATGGTTTGTTTTGGACTTACCGGCCAAAGGGAGAATGGTAAGTTTCGGACGAATCGACCAATGGGAGAATGGTTAGTTTCGGACCTACCGACCAAAGTGAGAATGCTAAGTTTTGGACTTACCGACCACTAGGAGAATTGTACATTTCTGACTTACCAGCCAAAAGGGAGAATGGTAAGTTTCGGACATACCAGCCAAGATGGAGAATGGTAAGTTTCGGGCAAACTGACCAAAGGGAGAATGGTAAGCTTCGGTCATACCGACCAAAGGCAAAATGGTAAGTTTCGGACTTACCGGCCAAAGGGAGAATGATAAGTTTCAGACTTACCGACCAAAGGGAGAATGCGAAGTTTCGGACATTCCGACCAAAGGGAGAATGGTAAGTTTTGGACTGACCGACCAATGGGAGAATGGTAAGTTTTAGACTTATCGACCAAAGGGAGAATGGTAAGTTTCAGACTTACCAGCCAGAGGGCGAATGGTAAGTTTCGGGCTTACCGACCAAAGGGAGAATGGTAAGTTTCAGACTTGCCAGCCAAAGGGAGAATGGTATCTTTTAAACTTACCGACTAAAGGGAGAATGGTAAGTTCCGGACTTATGAGCCAAATGGGGAATGGTAGGTTTCGGACTAACCGACCAATGAAAGAATGGTAAATTTCGGACATAACAGTCAAGAGGGAGATTGGAATGATTCGGTCATACCTACCAAAGGGTGAATGATAACAATTGGACCTACCGACCAATGGAAGAATGGTAAGTTTCTGACCTACTGACCAAAGGGAGAATGGTAAGTTTAGGACCTACCGGCCTATGGGAGATTGGTAAGTTTCGGACTTACCGACTAAAGGGAGATTGGTAAGTTTCAGACTTACCGACCAAAAGGAGAATGGTAAGTTTCAGACTTACCGACCAAACGGTGAATGGTATGTTTCAGACTTACCGACCATTGAGGGAATGCTAAGTTTCGGACTTACCGGCCAAGAGGGAGAATAGTAAGTTTCGGACTTACCGACCAATGAGAGATTGATAAGTTTCTAACCTTTCGACCAAAGGGAGAATGGTAAGTTTTAGACTTACCGACCAAAAGGCGAATGGTAAGTTTCAGACATACCGACCAAAGAGAGAATGGTAAGTTTTAGACTTACCAACCATTAGGCAAGAGTAAAGTTTCAAACTTACCAGCCAAGAGGTTGAATGGTAAGTTTCGATCTTACCGTCCAAAGGGAGAATAGTAAGTTTCGAACTTACCAACATTGTGGGAGAATGGTAAGTTTAAGACTTACCGACCAAAGGGGCAATAGTAAGTTTCGAACCAACCGACCAAAGGGAGAATGGTCAGTTTCGGACTTACCAGCCATGTGGGAGAATGGTAAGTTTCGAACTTACCAACCAAATGGAGAATGGTAAGTTTCGGACATACCAACCAAGAGGGAGAATGGTAAGTTTCGGACTTAGCGAACAAAGGGAGATTGGTAAGTTTCAGACCAACCGACCATTTGGAGAATGATAATTTTCAGACCAACCGACCAAAGGGAGAATGGTAAGTTACGGGCCTACCGACCACAAGGAGAATGGTAGTTTTCGAACCTTCCTACCATAGGGAAAATGGTAAGTTTTGGCCTTACCGGCCATAATGAGAATGGTAAGTTTCGGAACTACCGACCAAAAGGAGAATGGTAAGTTTCGGATTTACCGACCAAAAGGAGAATGGTAAGTTTCAGACCTAGCGACCAAAGGGAGAATGGTATGTTTCGGACTTACTAACCCATGGGAGAATGAGAATGGTATGTTTTGGACCTACCGACCAAAGAGAGAATGGTAAGTTTCAGACTTACTGACCAAAGGGAGAATGGTAAGTTTTGAACTTACCTGCTAATGGGAGAATGTCAATTTTCGGACATACCAACCAATAGGAGAATGGTAAGTTTCGGACCTACCGACCAAAGTGAGAATGATAAGTTTCGGACTTACCGACCATAGGGAGAATGGTAAGTTTCGTGCTTACCAGCAAAATGGGAGAATAGTATGTTTCGAACATACTGACCAACGGGAGATTGGTATGTTTTAGTCTTACTTACCAATGGGAGATTGGTAAGTTTCAGACTTACCAGCCAACAGGGAGAATGGTTAGATTCGGGCTTACCGACCAAAAGGGGATTGGTAAGTTTCGGTCTTACTGGCCAAAGAGAGAATGGTAAGTTTCAGACTTACCGACCAAAGGGAGAATGGTAAGTTTCGGACTTACTAGCCAATGGGTGAATGATAGGTTTCAGACATTCCGACCAAAGAGAGAATGGTAAGTTTCAGACTTACCGCCCTAAGGGAGAATGGTATGTTTCGGGCCTACCGACCATAGGGAGAATCGTAAGTTTCGGACATATCGACCGAAGGGTGAATTGTAAGTTTCGGACTTACCGACCAATGGGAGAATGGTAAGTTTCAGACTTACCAGCTAAAGGGAGAATGGTAGGTTTCAGACTTACCGACCAGTAGGAGAATGGTAAGTTTCAGACTTACCAACAAGAAGGAGAATGGTAAGTTTCGGTCTTACCTACCAAAAGGAGAATGGTAAGTTTCGAACTTACCAGCCAAGAGGGAGAATGGTAAGTTTCAGTCTTACCGACAATGGGACAATGGTAAGTTACGGACCAACTGACCATTGGATGAATGGTAAGTTTCAGACCTACCTACTAAAGGGAGGATGGTAGGTTTCATACATTCCTATCAATGGGAAAATGGTAAGTTTCGGACTTACAAGCCAAAGGGTGAATGGAAAGTTTCGGACAACCGACCAAAGGGAGAATGGCAAGTTTCGGACTTACCGACCAAAATGAGAATGGTAAGTTTCATACTTACTAACCAAAGCGAGAATGGTAAGTTTTGGACTTACCGACCAAAGGGAGAATGAGAATGATAAGTTTCGGACCGACCGACCAAAGAGAGATTGGTTAGCATCAGACTTACTAGCCAAGACGGAGAATGCTAAGTTTCGAACTTACCGACCACTAGGAGAATGGTAAGTTTCGAACCGACTGACCATTTGGAGAATGATATGTTTTAGACCAACCGACCAAAGGGAGAATGGTGAGTTTCAGGCCTACCGACCAAAGGGTGAATGGTAGGTTTCGGACCTTCCTACCAAAGGGATAATGTTAAGTTTCGGACTTACCGGCCACAAAGAGAATGGTAAGTTTCGGAACTACCGACCAAAAGGACAATGGTAAGTTTCGGAGTAACCAACCAAAAGGAGAATGACAAGTTTCAAACTTACTAACTAAAGGGAGAATGGTAAGTTTCGGACTTACCGACCAATGGGTGAATGAGAATGGTAAGTTTCGGACCTACCAACCAAAGAGAGAGTGGTAAGTTTCAGACTTACCGACTAAAGGGAGACTGGTATGTTTCGGACTTACCTGCCAATGGGAAAATGGTAATTTTCGGACATACAGTCCAATAGGTGAATGGTAAGTTTTAGGCTTACTGACGAAAGGGAGAATGGTAAGTTTCAAACCTATCGACCAATGGGTGAATGGTAATTTTTGGACTTACCGTCCAATGGTAGAATGGTAAGTTTCGAACTTACCGACCGAAGGGAGAATGGTTAGTTTCAGACCTACAAATCAAAGGGAGAATGGTATGTTTCAGACCTACCGACCAAAGGGAGAATGGTAAGTTTCGAACTAACCAGCTAGAAGGGAGAATGGTATGTTTCAGACTTACCGGCCAATGGGAGATTAGTAAGTTTCAGACATACCAGCTAAAGGGAGAATGGTATGTTTCGAACTTACCGACCAGAGGGTGAATGGTACGTTTCGGACCTACCGTCCAATGGTAGGTTGGTATGTTTCAGACTTACCGACCGAAGTAGAATGGTAAGTTTCTGACCTACCGATAAAGGGAGAATGGTAAGTTTCGGCCCTACCGACCAAAGGGAGAATTGTAAGATTCGGGATTACCGACTAAAGGGAGAATGATAAGTTTCGGACCTACCTACAAAAGTGAGAATGATATATTTCGGGCTTACCGAAGAAAGGGAGAGTGGTAAGTTTCGTACATACGAGCAAAATGGAAGAATGGTAAGTTTCAAACATACTGAACAATGGTAAGTTTTAGTCTTACATGCAATTGCGAGAATGGTTAGTTTCAAAAAAACCACCATTAGGGAGAATAGTTAGTTTCGGAATTACCGAACAAAAGGGGAATGGTAAGTTTCTGACTTACTGGCCAAAGGGAGAATGGAAAGTTTTGGACTTACCGACCAAAGGGAGAATGGTAAGTTTCGAAATTACTGGCCAAAGGGAGAATGGTAGGTTTCGGACTTACCGGTCAATGGGAGAATGGTAAGTTTCGGACTTACCGTAGAAAAAGAGAATGGTATGTTTCGGGCCTATCGGTCAATGGGAGAGTGGTAAGTTTCGGACCTATTAACCAAAGGAAGAATGGTATGTTTCGGACTTACCGACCTTAGGAAGAATCGTAAGTTTCGGACCTACCTACCAAAGGGTGAATGGTAAGTTTTGGACTTACAAGCCAAATGGAGAAAGGTAAGTTTTGGACTTACTGACCAATGGGAGAATGGTAAGTTTGGGACTTACCGACCAAAAGGGAGGTTGGTAATTTTCAGACATACCAGCTGTGACTGTGCCTGACCTGGAGGGAGGGGGTGGGGGGGAGACCACAGCCATGCTGAGTCGCCACCTAGTCTTTTAAGGGAAAGACGAGGAAAACCACCAAAGGATGAATGCATATGATGCAGATGGGAAGGCTGGATGTCTGCTAACCAGAGGATGGGTAAGGATTCCTATTACACACGAGGAAGGTGTTAGGCACCCTCGCACGCCCGAGAAACTCGGTCTTTCTAGTCCTATTGCTTGCTAAAGGTTTGATGAATGTTTGCTAAAACTGGATCATGCTCTAATCATGCTAATGTGTATGGATGTGACAAGACTAAATGAATGTGCAAGACGATGCATGAAAACTGCGAAGAAATCCACATGAAATCATGATAAAGTCGTGAAAA
>JAMKQA010032027.1:0-16121 GCA_024699735.1 Posidonia australis
AGGGAAAATCGATTGGGTAAGGCTGAAAACAAGTATGCAAGAACATGGCACATCAGGGAACCAACATAAAAGAAATCGCTCTGAAAATCACACAGAAAGCCAATGTAAAGACACATGCAAAATGCCTCCTGACCAGTCTGTGCAGCAGAATGCCTGCGCCAGACTGGTGCTCTGGTTAATTTGAAGAATGAAAAGCATGCATGTGCATTGTACACAACAAAAATGTTCCATTATTTTCAAAAACATTTGAGGGAAGCCCTTGTTCATGGTGTCTAATATTGCACAGATTCACAATCTCAACAGTTGGTATGTGTTGTGTTTATATAACGTATTTACAATTTCATATTCAGTTTTTGACAATTCAATGGATTAGTAATATTGTATTAGTATTTTAGTTATGTATTACTATCTTGAATATGTAACAAGAATTATATGTCGTATATTTGGGATTTCCTTGTCATTTAGCACCTTTCTTAGGAAACAGTATTACAATATGAGACCTTTATGATTTGGTAGTTTTTCATTTGTCATTTATGTCGTATATTTAGGAAACAATATTACTGAATGTTATTATGTGACCTTTCTGTTCATTTGGTACTTTTTAATTTAACTTTTATTAAATGAGATGTACAATTTACATGTACAAAATTTGCAATACAGTTTTGCTTTATTTCATTTAAACAGTAATACAAAATGAATGTTGTAGTGTTGTAATACAATTTTAAAGTTGCTGGAATTTTTTTTTTGTTTTGTCTTAAAATTCAAAGTTTTCACTATTTGTTAGATGCTACATAATGTAACTTATTTTTTGTAGGATCAAAAGGTGTATGATGCTTTTCGATATGAAACAGGCGAGACATTCAAAGTTTTTACTGATAATGATGGTGGTAATCAAAAGTGTATGTGCCATAACATGGAATATGAGGGAATTCCATGTGCTCACTTAATTGCATATTTAAATTTTTCTGGTTGTCATAAGATGTAAGATCTATGCCTGATTTTCCATTTAATATAAACCATGGAATTTCCTGTACTATTTGTATATGGTTTGTTAATGGTTAATCCGGGCTGTGTTTGTTGGCTGTAGTCTCTCCTTGTGTTTTGTGCTCCTAGTTTTTCCCGTGTGGTGTGACTTATTTGGCTTGTGGGTCTGTGATGCAATTGGGACCCATGTTAGGGGGTGAGACCCACTTGGTTTTGAACTTCGACCTGGTCAAGAGCCCAACCATGCCTGTGACCCTCCTTTCTTTTCTTCTCCGTGCCTGTGACCTGCAATCAGTCCTCTACTACGCGTATGGCCTAGCGAGAGGGTTGCTCGTCCCGTCCCCTCGGGAGCAAAAAGGCTAGCAGCTGACAGGTGGGATTCGAGGGATGGTAGGCGAGGAGGTGGCATTAAAGGGAGGCGTGCATCGTTGGGGTGAGGAGGAGAAACCAAAGAGAGGAAGAGAACGAGTGCGAGGGCTGAGGGGAGGCAGAGTGCTGGAGGAAAGCGTGCGAGCAAGGGTAGGCCAATGTCGTGCATTGCTGAAGCTCGAGGGCACGTGAGGCTCGTCGTAGCCAGGTACGTGTCCCCCTCTGTTTCCCTTTCCTTGGTTGTGGCATGATAGGTTAAGGGATAAATCATGGATAATGATGTTAAAATCATGCAAAAATAGGGAATTTGTTGGGAATGAGATGAATATTGTGTTTATGTTGATATCATGTTGATTCATGGGTGTTTCGTCGGATTTTCGTGGGTATTCTTGAAGCATGCTACAGTGATGTCATATGATTCTTATGCCTTTGTGAATTTCCATAGAACAGCATGCTTAATGGTTTTATGTTTGGATTGAGGGGTTTTGAAGTAGACTTGGAGGTCTACACCCCATGTTTTGTTTGTAATTTTTGTGGTGTTTTAGAGGGGTCTGCTTTTTACTCCCACTTTAGGGAGAAGAGATGATGGAGGCCAAGGAGGCTTCCCTGGACCACTGGTTCGGACAACCGAGGGAAATTCGGTCGGCTGAATCAGCGGATTTCGGATGATCGAATGATTTCAGTTGACCGTTTTGGCAAGAGACTGATTAAACTGATAGGGATTCAGAATATCGAAATATTTCGGTCGACTGAATCAGGGATTTTTGGTCGACTGGGACACTATTCGGTATGCCGAATCAGGACCCAGGACTATATTGAGAAATGCTTTGTTAAATGTTGATAAATTTGGATAAATGCACGATAAAGGCATGAGATGCATGGAAATGATTTATGAAATATTGCATGTGAACATGTTGTTTTAATGATGCTTTCCATGAATTGCGAAACATGATTTATGTCGATTAATGTGGACCCATGTGAGGGGTAATGGCATGGTACAATGACCATGAATGAATGATTGAGGTTCCTTTTGAACCATAAATGATAATGTGACGCACAATGCGTGGGATTTATAAAGAGTTTTATGAACGAAAAGAACAGTTTTGTCAAATGTTTTGAAAAGAGAAATTGCATATGGTTATAAAGAGATTTATGGAAATTGTAGGAACCACAGCTAGGCCAAGGCTTGCCGACAAGGATAGTAAGACCTCTAGAGATGTCGGGGACGTGTCCTTGGTTGTGGTTGTCGAGTTTACGGTCCGAGGTAGGAGTCTCAAGACTGTGGTGGTACTGTAGGACCCAGGGTATGGTAAACCCGGACTACCCTCAGTGCCGATGCTGGACGAGTCTAGGGTTAGAGTCCCCAAGTGCTCGGGCACTAGGGCGTCGTGAGTACACACTCCTTGCTTGTACCAGTGAGGGTACATTTGAGGCTACGGCCGAGGCAGTTGAACTCCAACACGGGGTGGTTCACCGCGGCACTACAATGTGGGTGTGGTGACATGGAATCCTCACCAGCTGCTTGTGGCAGGTCGATCACCTGTGGCCAGGGTGATACGACCAATTTTGAGATAAGAATTGTTGATTTGTGCGTTAGACTAGTTCCTAGCCCTAAATTGTGATTAATTGTGTTAATAGCTTAAATGATGCTTTGGGCTGGGAAACTAAATGCAATGGTTTGCTTTCCCTGAGTCGTGTATAAAGATTTCTCAATGATCATGAGGTTTTGAAAGCAAAAGAAAAGAAAGTTTTAAAATGGCATCTTTTTCGAAGTCTTTCTAACCGCATGTGTTGGTTTTGGCGATTGTGGTTTTTCGAGACTTTCTGGCAGTGTTTTGCGGGTTTTGCCGCTGTTTTCGGGCACGTACTGGGTGACATTCCTATCACTCATGTGTGTTTTTCTTCTTCCCTTCTTTCAGGTGCTCAAAAGTAGGTTCAGTCTAGTCTGGTGCATCCCATCCGAGCCACTTTTGCTGCACACAGGTCTAGGTGTTTAGTTTAATTTATTTAATTCTATCATTTAGACTCTTTTAGCTGGTTTTGGGGTAGTACCTGTACTATTGTGTAGCATAGGGGTGTTGTAAAGTGGTATCAGAGACTAGGTTCACTAAGTGCACCAGCTTATGGTGTCCGACATTGTGGCCATAGTTAGATTGTTCGATCTGCATGGGATCATAGCACCTGATTTGTTTGTTTGCTTGCTTGTTTGTTTGCTTGTGGTGGCAACAAGATGCCACCTAGAGGTCGGGGCAGAGGCAGGACTCCCACAACTAGCTTTGGTGAGGAGTAGGACAGTGGTTGGGGAGATCTTTGGCAGGAGCTAAGCCACATGATGCAGGGTTTTGCTCAGACTTTCGGCAGGAACAACACAGATGGGACCAAGGCAGACCCCTGGCTTAAGTAGTTCCGTCGATTGAGTCTGCTGACTTTTGATGGCAAGGGCAAGCTAGAGGATTGTGAGGCCTGGCTGCTCGAGGTTGAGAAGGTCCTGGTGTGCATGGAATGTCCAGCTGAGAAGTGGGTTCGTTTGGCTACCTTCCAATGTAAGGGAGACGCCGACCAGTGGTGTAGAGCTACCCGTCGTATGAAGTTCCCTAACGCTGACCTGTTGATGATATTGTGAGAGGATTTCCGAGAAGCCTTCTACGATAAGTACTTTCCAGTATATGAATGGGATCGACTAGACAGGGAATTTAGAAACTTGAAGCAAGGTAGCATGACCGTAGCCAACTATGAGGCGGCCATCACCATATTGGAGCAGTTCTCACAGGCATTTGACACTGAGCAGCGCAGAGCCAAGAGGTTTGTGGAGGGATTGACTCCAACACTCAAATCGAGGGTGTTAGGCTACGAATACCCCACTTTGACCAGAGTAGTGGAATTGGCGACCTGTTATGAGGAGGACCGCAGGTTGTTCTTGGAAGATCACCCCAAGGGTAAGGGGAAGACGTTTGCTCCATGGTATTTCACTTCTGGGAGGCAGAGCACAGGAAGTTCTAGGAGCTCTGTGAGGAAAAGGAAGGAGCGCACCAAGTTTGTTGCTAGGGGAGGAGTTCGATACAATCAGGCTGGTTCGAGCAGTGGCCCAGAAAAGAAGAAATCTTGTTATATCTGTGGGCGCCTGGGGCATGTAGCAGCACAATTTTACCATAGACAGCGGAATCGAGAGAAGATGGTCTACTACAACTGTGGAAAGTCTGGGCACATTCAGTGGAATTGTCCTAATCCTGCAAAGCCAGCTGGGGACACGCCCCGTCAGCTAACTAGAGGGCGAGTGTTCTTCATATCTGCTCCTAATGCTGGGCCATCGAGGGATGTGGTGGAGGGTAAGGAGTAGAGGCATGTTTGATTTGTAACCTTTCCCTTTTATGCACTACTGTATCTGGTACTCTCCCTATGTGCTTGTTGTTTCTGTTGTTGTATTGTGTTGTTGTTGATGGATATTATGTGTTATCTAGGTTCCTTTCTTGTGGCTGACCATATGGCTAGAGTCCTGTTTGACTCAGGGAGTTCCCTTTCTTTTATCTCTGAGTCTTTTGCTGCGGAGGTTGAGGACCGACCAGCCAGATTGGCATTCCATCTTGATGTAGTGACCCCTCTGGGAGAGCACAGCTTGGCATGGAAGTATCTGCGGTCAGTCAGTGTGAAGCTAGGGGACCAAGATTTTAGAGCCAGTCTGATTGTGATGGATATGCAAGAATATGACATCGTCTTGGGGATGGACTGGTTGGTGCAGCATTTAGCCATTATTGAATGTGCCAAGAGGAGAGTCCTGGTCGAGTGTCTAGACTAGGGATGGTGTGGTGCAAGGAACCATGCCTGGAGAACAGAAGAAGATGATTTCTGCAATGAAAGCCTACAACCACTTATCTATGGGATGTATGGGATATTTGGCGAGTGTGACAGTGTCCTCTTCTCTAGTTGTGAGGGTGCAGGATATACCCGTGGTTCAGGAGTATCTCGATGTTTTTCCTGAGGACTTTCCTGGGATGTCACCGCATTGGGAAGTTGAGTTCGAAATCGACTTGGTGCCAGGATCAAGCTCCATTTCTAAGGTTCCTTACCGGATGGCACCAACAGAGTTTAGGGAGCTTAAGAATCAACTTCAAGAGTTGTTGGACAGAGGATTTATCAAACCGAGTGTGTCACCCTGGGGTGCACCGGTACAGTTTGTGAAGAAGAAGGATGGTTCACTCCGCCTCTATATTGATTATCGGATGCTGAACCCGATCACAATCAAGAATAAATATCCTCTGCCTAGGATTGATGATTTGTTTGGTCAACTTCAGGGGGCTTCAGTCTTCTCAAAGATTGACTTGAGATCGGGGTATCACCAGCTGCGGATCTGGGAAACTGACATGCAGAAGACAACTTTTTGTACCCGGTATGGCCACTATGAGTTTTTGATTATGCCATTTGGGTTGAAGAATGGACCAGTTGCTTTCATGGACTTGATGAATAGGGTGTTTAGACCCTACCTGGATCAATTTGTTGTGGTATTTTTTGATGACGTGCTGGTATATTCCCCTGATGTGCAGACTCACCAGACACACTTGAGAATGGTGTTAGAGACTTTGAGGCAACACCAACTATATGCGATGTTCTCTAAGTGTGTGTTTTGGCTGGAAGAGGTCACATTCCTTGGCCACATCATTTCAGGTGAGGGAATTAATGTGGACCCAGCCAAGGTTGAGGCAGTTAGTAGTTGGGCCAGACCCAAGACCATGACTGTGATCTGAAACTTTTTGGGCTTGTCTGAATATTATAGAAGGTTCATACAGGCTTTCTCCAAGATTGCAGCACCTTTGACCAGATTGACACAGAAGGAGGTTCCTTTCATTTGGGACTGGCAATGCGAGGAGGGCTTCAATGAGTTGAAGACTCGACTGGTCACATCTCCAGTTCTGACTCTACCTTCGGGGAGTGGAGGCTTTGCAGTGTATTGTGATGCTTGTGGGACAGGATTAGGATGTGTGCTAATGCAGCATGGATGAGTTGTGGTGTATGCCTCACGCCAACTGAAGAACCACGAAAGGAACTATCTCACTCATGACTTGGAGATGGCTGTAGTGGTGTTTGCTCTGAAAATTTGGAGACATTACCTGTATGGTGAGCAGCTTGAGGTATTCACAGACCACCAGAGCTTAAGGTATATCTTCACTCAGATGGATTTGAATCTGAGGCAGAGAAGATGTGTACAATACCTCAAGGATTATGATTTTAGCCTATCCTACCATCCCAGGAAGGCTAATGTGGTCGCTGATGCCCTGAGTAGGCACACTCACTTGATGTCCAGTTTGATGATCAAGGAGTGGTGTATGCTAGAGGACTTGATTGGATGTAGACCATTGTGGCAGTCTCAGGACCAGCTGGAGCTTGGGTAGCAAACATGTCTGTTCGCCCAAGGTTACTAGGAACTATTGTAGCTGCTCAGCAACTGGACCCCTTTGTGCAGGAGATTTGGGCTAAGCAAGAGGTAGGAGAGGCGCCTCGTTTCTCTATTGGTGCAGATGGAGGACTCATGTATGATCTGCACTTGTATGTGCCTCAGGTGGAGGATGTGAAACAAAGACTACTTGATGAAGCCCATCAATCTAAGTATTCAATTCATCCCAGGAGCACCAAGATGTACAGGGATCTGAAGAGAAATTTTTAGTGGCCTAGAATGAAGAGAGAGATAGCTGAGCATGTGATGAAGTGTGCAACCTGCCAAATGGTGAAGATTGAACACCAGAAGCCTAGGGGAAAGTTGCAACCTCTGGATATTCCGGTGTGGAAATGGGAGCATGTATCCATGGACTTTGTGACAGGACTGCCCAAGACCAGGAGAAAGAACGACACCATCTGGGTGATCGTGGATCGTCTCACAAAGTCTAGCACATTTCTTACCTATGAGAGTGAATCTCCCATTAGCTCAGTAGGAAGAGTTGTATGTGGTTGAGATAGTCCGATTGCATGGGGTGCTGGTGTCCATTGTGTCTAATAGGGACACCAGGTTCACATCTAGATTCTGGAGAGCATTGCAAGAGGCTTTTGGCACCATTTTGCATTTTAGTACGGCCTTCCATCCTCAGATAGACGGGCAGACTCAGAGGACCATCTAGACCTTAGAAGACATGTTGAGGGCCTGCACCTTGGACTTTAGGGGGAGCTGGGAAGATCATCTTCTGTTGATTGAGTTCGCCTACAACAACAGCTATCATTCCAGCATAGGTATGGCACTATGTGAGGCGTTGTATGGCAGACCTTATAGAACACCTACCTATTGGGATGAAGTAGGCGAGAGGCAGCTTGTGGGCCCAGAGATTGTGCAGCAATTTGCAGAGAAGGTGGACCTAATCCGAAAGAGACTGGTGGCTGCATAGAGTAGGCAGAAGAGTTATGCTGATAGGAGGCGCAGTCCTTTGGAGTTCGAGGTGGGAGACGTCGTCTTCCTTAAGGTGTCACCAACGAAAGGCATATTCAAATTTGGGAGGCAGGGAAAGTTGAGCCCTCGCTACATTGGACCTTACAAGATAATCAGGACAGTCGAGGAAGTTGCCTACCAGTTGGATTTGCCTCCAGAGTTCTCGGGCGTGCACAGTGTGTTCCACGTCTTGATGTTGAGGAAATGTTTGACCGTTGCGTCCCAAGTGATTCCAGTTCAGCCGGATGACCTGCAGGAAGATTTGACCATGGTGGAGGACACTGTACAAATCCTTGATAGGAAGGAACAAATCCTCAGGAACAAGGTGATTCCTCTTGTGCTAGTCCAATGGCAGCACCATGGTTTTGAGGAAACTACTTGGGAGTGAGAGGCGGACATGCAGTCCCAGTACCCTTATTTGTTTGATCAGTGAATTTCGAGGATGAAATCCTTTTGAGGGGGGGTATGATGTAACATCTATGCTGGATTTTCCATTTAATATAAACCATGGAATTTCCTGTACTATTTGTATATGGTTTGTTAATGGTTAATCTGGGTTGTGTTTATTGGCTGTGGTCTCACCTAGTGTTTTGTGCACTTGGTTTTTCCCTTGTGGTGTGACTTCTTTGGTTTGTGGGTCTGTGATGCAATTGCGACCCATGTTTAGGGGGTGAGACCCACTTGGTTTTGAGCTTGGACCTGGTCAAGAGCCCAACCATGCCTGTGACCCTACTTTCATTTCTTCTCCATGCCCGTGACCTACGATCGGTCGTCTCCTACACGTATGGCCTAGTGGGAGGGTTGCTCGTCCCGTCCCTTCCAGAGCAGAGAGGCTGGCAGGTGACTGACAGGATTCGAGGGATGGCAAGCGCGGAGGTGGCGTTAAAGGGAGGCGTGCAGCGCGGGGGTGAGGAGGAGAAACCAGAGAGAGCGAGAGAACGAGTGCGGAGGCTGAGGGGAGGCAGCATGCCGGAGGAAAGCGTGCGAGCGAGGGTAGGCCGGTGTCATGCATCGCCGGAGCTCGAGGGCACACGAGGCTCGTTGAAGCCAGGTATGCGTCCCCTTCCATTTCCCTTTCCCTGGTTGTGGCATGTTTAGGTTAAGGGATAAATCATGAAAAAATAGGGAAATAGTTGGGAATGAGATGAATATTGTGTTTATGTTGATTCATGGGTGTTTCGTGGGATTTTCATGGGTATTCTTGATGCATGCTATAGTGATGTCATATGAGTCTTATGCCTTTGTGAATTTCCATAGAACAGCATGCTTATTGGTTTTATGTTTGGATTGAGGGGTTTTGAAGTAGACTTGGAGGTCTACACCCCATGTTTTGTTTGTAATTTTTGTGGTGTCTTAGAGGGGTCCGCTCCTGACTCCCACTTTGGGGAGAAGAGACGACGGAGGCCAGGGAGGCTTTCTGCAATCACAGAAAACGGTATGCCGAACTGGGTTCGGTATGTCGAAATGTTACCAGGTGTTTCCCTTGACCACTAGTTAGAACGACCGAGGGAAATTCAATAGGCCGAATCAATGGATTTCGGACAACCGGATGATTTTGGTCGACCATTCTGGCAGGGGACTGATTAAACTAACAGGGATTCGGAATACCAAAATATTTCGGTCGACCAAATCAAGGATTTTCGATCGACCGGGACCCTATTTGGTATGCCGAATCAAGACCCAGGACTATATGAGAAATGCTTTGTTAAATGTTGATAAATTTGGATAAATGCATGACAAAGGCATGAGATGCAAGGAAATGATTTATGAAATATTGCACGTGAACATGTTGTTTTAATGATGCTTTCCATGAATTGTGAAACATGATTTATGTCGATTAATGTGGACGCATGTGAGGGGTAATGGCATGGTACAATGACCATAATGAATGATTGGGGTTCCTTTTGAACTATAAATGATAATGTGAAGTACAATGCGTGGGATTTATAAAGAGTTTTATGAATGAAAGGAATGGTTTTGTCAAATGTTTTGAAAAGAGAAATTGCATATGGTTTTAAAGAGATTTATGGAAATTGTAGGAACCACAGCTAGGCTAGGGCTTGCCGACAAGGGTAGTGAGACCTCTAGAGATGTCGAGGACGTATCCTTGGTTGTGGTTGTCGAGTTTACGGTCCGAGGTAGGAGCCTCGAGACTGTGGTGGTACTGTAGGACCCGGGGTATGGTAAACCCAGACTACCCTTAGTGTCGGTGCTGGACGGATCTGGGGTTAGAGTTCCCAGGTGCTCAGGCACTAGGGCTTCGTGAGTACGCACTCCGTGCTTGTACTAGTGAGGGTACATTTGAGGCTACGGCCAGGGCAGTTGAACTCCACCACGGGGTGGTTCACTGTGGCACTGTAGTGTGGGTGTGATGACGTGGAGTCCTCACCAGCTGCTTGTGGCTAGGTCGACTGCCTATGGCCAGGGTGATGCGACCAGTTTTGAGATAAGAATTGTTGATTTGTGTGTTAGACTAGTTCCTAGCCCTGAATTGTGATTAATTGTGTTAATGGCTTAAATGATGCTTTGGGTTGGGAAACTAGATGCAATGGTTTGCTTTCACTGCGTCGTGTATAAAGATTTCTCAATGATCATGAGGTTTTGAAAGTAAAAGAAAAGAAAGTTTTAAAATGACATCTTTTTCGAAGTCTTTCTAACTACATGTGTTGGTTTTGGCGATTGTGGTTTTTTGAGACTTTCTGGCAGTGTTTTGCGGATTTTGCCACTGTTTTGGGGCACGTGCTGGGTGACATTCCTGTTACTCATGCATGTTTTTCTTTTTCCCTTGTTTCAAGTGCTCAGGAGTAGTTGCAGTCTAGTCTGGTGCATCCCATCCGAGCCACTTTTGCCACACACAGGTCTGGGTGTTTAGTTTTATTTATTTAATTCTGTCATTTAGACTCTTTTAGCTGGTTTTGGGGTAGTTCCTGTACTGTTGTGTAACACAGGGGTGTTACATAAGATACCTAATCAGCTTATAAATTTAAGATGGACCAAAGGAAGGAAGAATGGAATCAAGTTTAAATTGTACGATGATGATGTTGATTGTTCAAAGTTGTCAAACTACATGGAGCTATCTCGGCAAGCCAATGAATGATGTTATTTCCTCGGATGAATTAAAAGTGATTGTTTTGAGGCATTTTGAACTAGCAAAGCTGGAGATTCAATATAAAATATCTGAAAAAACAATGCACTCTTTAAAGGATAGCAAAAATTTCTCACAAAGTCAAACTTTAAAGAGATCAATTACAGGATTAGCATAAAAAGATACACATAGGGATGTTGTTGTTAAGAATCCTTCTCAAGCAAAGACAAAGGGTAGCGGCCAAGGTGGTCGTCCCAAAGATGGTGGTGGCAAGAGGTGGATGTCAGACATGGAGATTCGTAGTAAAAGGCCAAGGAAGTGTAAGAAATGTGACCAATACAATGTTGGTCACGACTCTCGTAATTGCCCAGGTCTAATGCCAAGTAAAAGTAAAGACATGAACGATGTAACTAATGAAGATATTGAAGAAGTTGACAATGAAAAGTACTTTGATGATGACATATAAAGCTTGGTTTAGTTTCTTGTGAAAGATTTTTTTTTTTCATGTTTCAATATGTTTTTTGTAATGAAGCTAAATCATACAGTTTTTGTATTACAGTTATCTGATAATGAATTCATATTTTTATGTGAAATTTGTTACACTTATGGTATATTGTTACTGTTTTAGCCTTTTGTATTACTATTTTATTTGTTATACTACACGGAATATCATGCTTATAGTAGTGGTATAGGATAAAAAAAAGCATGTTAAACATAATGATAAAATAAATCATTTTCCTTTCTCAATCAGATACAATAGTACCGATAAAGCTAATAATAAAACACAACTTGACCAATTATATATTTTATTAATGTAATAAGATTAGTAATACTGTTACAGATCTTTAATTATGAAACTTACAAATTTACAAAAAACTACAAAATATATAATAAAAAACATACAGTTTTAGGAAATTATAAGTTTCTAACAAGTTACAATGCTGGCACTATTCATCAATCAAAAATAGTAGGTCCTCCCTCCTCACATTTTGGTAGTGTTGGGAACTTGTATGGATAGTCTTCAACAGTAGATCTACGGAGTATTTGGATTGCAATCTCAGCTCGGTATTGCTTGATATCTTCATGTGTGAAATTCGTGCTGTTTCCGAAAGCAACGTTCTCAATGGCTTTCATAAGATATACTCCACAATCAACTGAAGTTTCTTTTTTTTGCTTTGGAAAGTCCTTCACTGCAACTTGATCCCAATCAATCATGTTTTTTATAAGACCCCTCTTTGAGAAGTAAAGACCAAGCAAATCACTCTGTTAATCATGTCAGAGAATTCATATTTAGTACAACAACAAGACATCAACTTCACAATCAGATAATTTTATTAAACAATATATTATATAATTTAACGTACCCATCTAGATATTTCAGTATCCATTGGACAGCTATGAATGGAATTGTAGTCATAGATCTTACTCTCTTCCATGTTCACTTCCATTAAGTGCCAATGGAAGTTCTCATGAATCAGTATGAGAATTTTTCTGCAATTCTGAATATTCTTTACCAACTCCATTAGCATTCCATCCTTCTTCTTCAAATTGACATCATTTTCAACATCATTCTCTGATACAAGTCTAGTTATGTATTGCTACAACAAATTGTAAACACATAAGCCGTCACTTTCATTTAGGCCATACAACTATTACGAAAGGAATTGATAGATACAATCAGAAATTTACTTTATTGTACATTGTGCAACATAATAATGAAATAACAGAAAGATATAGTTTGAATGACCTTTGTTACGTTGCAAATATGTATATTGCATTATCAAAAGATATCGTTAACTAAATTTTTTTTTACAAATTGTAATACAATTTTGAGACAATTACTTAAATAATGGTATAACGGTTTTGAACTTATACAGTTTTATTGATTACATTAGAACAGTTTTACTTTTTTGGAATTAACCATCATTTGGAAATTGTTATGAAGTAATTTGCATTGATAATTATGTTAGAAATAATTTGCAGTGATAATATGCAATGACAATTATTTAATCCATTCCATCCATTAACAACAACATTGTTTTCATATCTAACAATAAATGCAAGTTAATGTTTTTCAAATTGTAACATTTTATTCACCAACTAATAGTAACAGTTTTTACCAGTTAAACAATGTAATAAATTTTAGTAAATGATTAAATTTAAAATAATTAAACTTACAGCAGGAACTGCGTCCATGAAGTAAACACCACATTCTCCAGAATGATTGTATAGGTCTTTAATTAACTCAATGTAGACCTCCATTAGTTGTACAATAGTAAAATATTAGATATGTTATTTAGAAGAATATATAAGTGTTCAACATAACTTACCGAACCATATGTATCACTGTCGTATAGCAATGCTCTTATTTCCGCTCTTAAACAAATTTTTCCGTTGACTCTAAATCCTTTGTTCATCCTATAATTTGTTGTACATGTTCAGTTTTAACTGTTATTGAATAATGTAAAACTCTTTCAGCTGTTTTAATTTGATGTACTTACTGTTTCTTTTAGTTATCCAAAAAAGCATCAATAGTATCATAGTCAATATTTGTTATATTGTGCACTCCGCTGAATTTACGTCTTCTAATGTCCTTCACAATGGCAAAACATATAGTTAAGTATGAGTTGAAATTATAATTTAAAAAAATGTTAACAACACCATACCTTCTTTGTCGTTTGCCTTGCTCTTGTGATGTTGAGTGCCTTTGATGTTTGTTTTCTTTATTTCATCTTGATTTTCCTTACCATTGATGATGGTGTCTTTATTTCCTTTTTGGTGTTCTTCAATGTATCTACAAGTTCCATTCCCTCAACATTTCTTGGAATGTGTACTATTGAAAGTGGACCAGTTAAAGGAACATCAGCTTCATGTTGTTCATCTTTTTTTCCATTGTCTTCTGGTTTTGATGCATTGCCAACATCAAATTGTACATCATCTTCTTTATTGGATGTATCTTGTTGTTTTAATTCCTCTTCTTCTTTGGAAAGGGTTTTGATTTGTTCATTGAGCTCCTTGTTTTCTCTTTCCAATGTACTTAATCTCTTCAACACATCATTGATGCCTACCTTGCAAAAGCCAACTTCAACGTCAAGGTTTTTCACATGTTCTTTCAAACATATGAAATCCCTTTTCAAATTGCCAAGTTCACTTTGCAGGACTGATATCATCTCATTTTCTGCCTTAACTTCAGTGTTCCTCAAATTCTACAAGTTAGATAGTTAAGTTTAGATTTTAAATTCTGAAATAGGTCGATTTATATTAACAGATCTCATAAGTGTTAGTAAGAGTCCTACTTCAAAATATAATAATTGTGTCATGAAATTTGTAATTAAATTTATATGCATATGATTATGAAATGTGTAAAAATTACTAAACAGTAACACTGAACTGTTGTGCAAAACAGTAACACTAAACAATTTTATAAACAGTATTACTGAAACATAACATGATTACATAAAACAAAAGATTTCATGTAATCTATAATTCTGAAACATAATATGAGAGTAATTACATGAAAAAATATTATGGCTCCAAATATTTTAGAAAGTTAATCTAAACAATCAAAATATCAATTAGTGTTGCATGTCAATTTTTTGTTGAATTATATAAAATAGTAACATTGATTTTTAACATGAACCAATATCAATAATTGATATTAAGAATATTGTAACTCTGACATAACTTATATGACAATAGTTACATTAAACAATATTTTGTTGTAATATTCATGTAAGGTCATTATAGAAATTTATTTTATGTTTACAAACCTTGGTCCTTGAACAAGTAGTTGAAGTCTTCCCACATTTGTCGACAGTTTTTTTCTTGACTTTATCCTACAGTAATATTACATTATTAAATGATATATAATGATTTATGGAAATTAGAAATAAGGTGAGACAATAATACTGAAATAATATTACAGTGTCATAAATTACCTTATTTATTGTTGATGCTAGGATGTTGGATATGGAAGGGCTAATTTTACACCATTTTTTGAACAATGGTGTTGTACTAGTGTTGGGGGCTTGTATAGTTGGGTTGTGACATTTGGGCCTGATTACCCATTTTTATTGTAAACCATGTAATTATTTGCAATATTGTGTACAATGGTTTATTAATGGGTAATCTGTTGTTTCTTGGTTGTATGGGGTTGTGGTTGGCTTTCTGTGCATCTGCTTGTGATTTGGGGATCCATGTGGAGTCCAGTTTGAGGATGCACAGTTGCCTCAATTTGCGTGCTCATTCTTTCCTCTTTTCTTTCTTTTCCTCTTCTCTCATTCATGAGCCCGAGCGACACTTGTCTTCTTCCACAGAAACCCTCCACCAGCCCGTGCCACTACCACCAGCATCCCGTGCTTCGCCGTCGTCTTCGACGCAATGGGTGGCTGGCTTGATGCGGGAGGAGGAGGAGATAAGAGGGAATGGTGGAGGCGAGCATGTCTGGGAGGGTCGTGTTGCGAGGAGGAAGAGGGAAAGGAAGAACGACATGCGCGTAGCTGAGGAAGGAGTGTTGGTGTCGTCCGTCGGTGGGAGAAGCCTCGCTGGAGTGCGGGAGGGACCACCGGGGCGCCATCGGAGGTACGCGATCCCATCCCTTTCCTCCGTCTGCTGTTTTGTTAACAGTAGGATTAATTGCATGAAAATTGTGATATATGCATGGAAAATTGTAGAAAGTAGTAGGAATGATGGAAATGAGTTCAATGATGTGTTTGTGTAAGGATCATGCTAGATTGTGTGAATTTTGGGAGTTTTGTAGAGTTATGCCTTAAATGTTTTAAGGTTCCATTCTGAGCATGTTTCCTTTACGAATTTATATCTTCTTGTGTGGTTGATGAAATCATGAATGGTTTGAGGGGTTTTGAAGTAGACTTGAGGGTCTACACCCCATGATTTTATGGAAATTTATGATGCATGTTTGGGGGGTCCGATCGGGACACCCACTTTAGGCGATTTCCGTCGTTGCGGAACAGAGTGCTCCCTGTCTGCGAGGAATTCGGTATACCGAATTTATTCGGTATGCCAAAATCCTAGCAGATTAAGCCAGAACGTAGGGTTTCGGTAGACATAAATTGCACGGTCGACCGAAACAGGGGGTCTCGGCATACCGAAAATTTTCAGTATACCGAAACAAGAAAATTCGGTATATCGTTTTTGCCCTGACTTTTAAAGGTTTAAATGTGATTTTTAATGAATGTTAAGTGGTTGTTATGGTATGGTGGGTTTATGTGAATGATGTTTGCCCCGTGTAACAACATGGAGGCATGTGGAACCCCA
>JAMKQA010032028.1:0-13497 GCA_024699735.1 Posidonia australis
GAAATAAAGACAGCAGGGTATATTGATAATGTAATAATGAAGCCACTTCGCTTAAGCAAGATTGTTGCATGCCTTCAGAAAGCACTAGGTATAGGGAACAAGAGGCAGCAAGACAGGGAACAACCTTTTGCACTTCAAAATCTACTATGTGGGAAGCAGATCTTGGTTGTCGATGACAATGTAGTGAACCGCAAAGTTGCTGCTGGTGCTTTAAAAAATATGGCGCTCTTGTTACATGTGCAGAAAGTGGGAAGGTTGCTGTCAGAATGCTCCAGCCACCACATATCTTTGATGCTTGCTTCATGGATGTTCAAATGCCAGAGATAGATGGGTATGGTATTCATCACCATCATGTTGAAAATCGGTTATTACTCACCTATTGAAATTTGATTAAAATAAAAAAATGTTTGTAGCCATGCAAATAACCATATGGTGGCTCTCGTACCATTTTTGCCTCGATGCATGTAATTCTACTTGCATCTATACATAAGAAAAATTGGGATTTTATGCTAGTAACTTTTTTATGTTTTGTTTTATTTTGATTGTATTGATGTATATATATTCTTTACATCGATGGACATATTTAAGTGTGACTTTTTGGTGCTACAAGCATACGATTTTTTATATACAGTATGTGTTTATGTGTTAGCAGTCTAAGTTGAGAAAGACAACATGATTTTATTATGGGAGACACCATCTGCTTTGAAAATTCTTTTGAGGATTTCTGTCAAGATAGATTGGTTTATTTGTCCTTTCAATTATGGGATTTCTTTTTTTTTTCTAATGTTATATTTTGTTTACTATCAGAAACCAGGTGGGGTCATTTCCCTTCTGGATGAAGCTTGGTATGTATTTGCATTTTTTAAAATTATTGATATTTTGATAAGAACAAAGATTATGTTATTGCTGAGCATACCAGGCACAGTCTGATAGAAAATTTTAATTTTATTTTATTTTTAGCGAGGACTTAGCGAGGACATTTTCCTCGCTAAGTCCTTGCAATTATTATTTCTTTTAAAAAAAATTGCGAGGAAATTACGACTAATAGAGAAGACTTTGCGAGGAAATTTACTCGCAATTGAAATTTAACGATGATGCATATAGTGAGGACTTATTGTCCTCGCAATGTCCTCGCAAACGCCATTAGCGAGGAAATTGTGAGGACATTGCGAGGACTTAGCGAGGACATTTGTCCTCGCGATTTCCTGTTTTTCTAGTAGTGTACATGCTTGATTAACAACCTTAAAGATATAAAATGCATTATGTAAGTGATTTAAAATGACATGAAAATGATATGTAATAATAAATGGGTAAATGGCATGCATGATGGATGATGATATTTGTCAAAAAAATAAGTGACATGGGTTTGAAGTGCATGGGATGCTAGAGCATATGCTAGGGTTTATACCTAGATACATGGAAATGGGATGGGGCAAGTACAGGGTGAATAGGCAAGAGCTCAAGCCAACTGTCCATTATGGTCCTGGTCCACCTGCACAGGTTGCCCGTGCTCTTCCTCCATGCATTCGAGGCACGTCAGCTAGACACACAACATGAAAAGTGATTTTTCATTGCTCCAGAATACGATGTGATGATGAAAATGGCTAACTAAAAGCATGGGGAGCTAGAATGGACTACCAGGAATACATTCATGCAATGGGCTTGGTCGTAAGATGTGTGGATTGCTCTCCTAACCTCCCTCCACTGTCGTCGAAGTTCATTGGTTCTCATGGCCAAGGAATCTGACCGTGAGCCCCGATGAGCTTTATGGTGGCTACCTGAGGTTGGGTAAAGCAAAGTGAGACACAAGGGAGTAGGCTTTGATGCTTAGCCATAGACGAGGCCACTTGGAGTGCTCCTCTAACAAACTTGCCGAAAAATAGAATCCCCCTAGCGAGCCTCTCTGCGATCTTCATCTAGAGGCTATGGCGGAGCGATTTGTTGAGTTCGGAGGCTTGAGGGAGCAAGGGAAGATGTAGCGATGCTTCATGGATGCAACTACGTGCTGTGTTGACCTCTCCCCATCCTTGTCACACCTCATCGACATTCGTGAGCTCAGTCGGCCATCCAGGTAGTAGAGAGCTCCAAGTAGACCTCCAGGAAGTTTAAGGACAAGAGGAGTAGGTAACCAGGTGCTTGGACAGGTGCAAGGGTGCTCATAGGCCATCAGCCATTTCTACACCCAACAAACCCATTGCTGGTGATGAAGAAGATGACATGAATGCTGATTCAAGCTCAAACAGAGATATCATACATGATACATGCTCAAGATGGCAAGGCATGAGTGACCATGCCGACCCGAGGAAGTCCCGGTCCGGAGCCGCGCCAAAGGGAAGGAGATCACAACCATGCCAAGATGGCGAAGGCGCAAGGAAAGATAAAAGAAAAAGAAAAGGAGTCGCCACCTAGTCTTTTAAGGGAAAGACGAGGAAAACCACAAAAAGATGAATGCCTGAGGTGCAGATGTGAAGGCTGAATGTCTGCTAACCAGATGACGGGTAAGGATTCCTATTACGCACGAGGAAGGTGTTAGGCACCCTCGTACGCCTGAGAAACTCGGTCTTTCTAGTCTAATTGCTTGCTAAAGGCTAGATGGATGTTTGCTAAACCTGAATCATGATTTAATCATGCTAATATGTATGCCATGACAAGACCGGATGGATGTGCAAGACAGTGTGAGAAAACTGTGAAGAAATCCACATGAATTGAAAAAATCACATGAAATGATGGGATTTTGTTAAAGAACGCTTCTGAAAAACATAATGATATCAAAAAGATGACAAGCCAAGTCAACCCGAGTCCTTGGAATCATGAAAATGTCGTGAAAATCAAAAAGGGGAAAAATAATCCATGGTAGGGACAAATGTCGGCCTTCAGGCCTGTTAAAGTACGCCCTTGGGTGATGAAACCCAAATCAAATCAAAATTCTGAAATGTAGGATTAAAGCCAATCAAATCGGATATTGGATAAGAAACTTCGAAGACAAAGTGAATCGGAATCATGGAGAACGTCATGAAAATCAAAAAGGGGAAAATAATCTATAGTGGGGACAATGTCGGCCCTCAGGCCTGTTAATGTACGCCCTCGGGTGATGAAATCCAAATCAAATAAAAAATCTGAAATGTAGGATTAAAAAAAGTCAAATCGGATATTGGATAAGAAATTCTGAAGACAGAGTGAAGAAAGAAATCCATGAAGGAAAGGCATGAGATGCCGGCTCGTTAAATGCAAATGTGAGGAAAAAGGATATGAAATCCATGGATAAGTGCCTAAATGTGTAAAAACTCTAAAGAATGACTTAGACATGGACTATGCAAGACAGACTGCAAAGATTGAGATGCACGCCCATGAATTGGAGGCACAGGGGTAATTTGGTCATTTCCCTAGCCAGATGTGATAAATGCTTGCATGGGAGTGATGCATGGCTTAAAATGTGTGCCAAAAGTCTAGAAGATGTTACTTGCAAGAAACATGGAGGAGAAAATCAACAAAATGATGTAAACACAATAAAGGACAAACATAAGGGCCAAAATGCAAAATTCACAGAGAGGAATGAGAAACTGGATGAAAAACATGTTCATGACCCCTGTTCTAACATGCAAATGATGAGTCCAATGTCAATGTGGCACAGGGATGTAAAAGTTGCACTTGGATAATTTCCTGAAAGTTCAAGTTCTAAAGTGCAAAATCCACACATAAGTGCAAATGTGACCAAAATGTAAGGCTAAATATCTGATCTCAGTGAAAACATTATTTTTAAATGGAATCAATGATTAAATGCAAAGCGTGAAATGCAATGAGTGAAAAATGCCCTAAAACATGCAAGAAAACATTTAAAACCCTAAATGATGGATTTGGAATTAATCTAAGGGTCAAAGTGTAAATTTTATGTTTCGAAATGATTTGATGTGAATCTAGGGACTTTTATGCAAAATTTCTAGACCTGAATTTGATAAAAGATGGGATTTTATGTTGGTCAGTGCAATTATGAAGTTTCCTGAGGTCTAGGATGCAAAATACACAAAGAAAACTCATTTTTTAAAAGTTCTGGGGGCTTAATGCGAAAGTCTAGGACCAACTTGTAAAGAAAATTCCATTTTAATAGTAGTCAGTGTTATTTTTAAATATCTTAGGGCTCAGACTGCAAATTTCATAGAGAAAACATCATTTTTAAAAAGCTTCAGGGTTAAATGTAAATGTTCTGGACCTAAATGTAAGGAAAACATGTTCTAGGGACCTAGATGTCATAAAAACATGCATTAATATGTTAGAAATTAAACAATAAAACATTCTGGGGGTTACATGCAAAATGCACAGAGAAATAAAAGAAATAAATGAATTTTAAAACTACAGGGACTACGATGCAAATGTTTGGACCCATATGCATTAAAAAAGGATTCAAATGTAATAAACTGAGGACCTAATAACAATAAGCTTAAACTAAAGGGGCCTAATCTAAAAAGGAGACCATTCAAAGAATGGGTCGTTCTCCCCCTGGCGATCTCTTCGGCGAGGCTCCGGTGGCTATCCCGTGGCGGAGGGGGCCGCGCGGCGGCTGAGGAACCTTCGTGGAGGGGCGGCGATCTTCTCCGGATGGTTGGGCAAGGCTGGGGAGTACTGAGGCTTCCCCCTCACCTCGCGCTCCAGTGAGGTGCCCTGAATGGCGACGGAGACGATGACGGCACGATGCGGTGGTGCTCCAAGGGCTAGAATGCCACAGAGAGAGCGGAGATAGCTTCGAAAAGCCATGGCGAGGCTCTGGAGGGGCAGCAACGAGCTCTGAGGTGCTCCTGAACGCTCCTCCCACCTTCGTCTCTGGCAACGGGAACAACAGAGTTGGTTGGGTTGCTGCAGAGGTCTGGGTAATGGTGGAGAGGCACGAAGGCGCTCGTGGTGACGCAGAGATGCTTCCGAAGGAGGTGGATCAGTGCTGGAGCATTTAGAGTACTCGGACGTGCTCTCATCGGCGAGCGGCGATCGGCAGCGTGAGTGATGGAGCAACGGCGACGGCTCGGGCTTCTCTACAACTAAGGGAAACCAGAGGAGGAGGAGAGAAGAGGAGGAGAGGCCCTTGAGGGGCCTCGCCTGAGGTCGGAAAGCTCTAGCCTCGCTAGTGGTGGTCAACCCACCACCGGAAGCGTCGCGACGGCAGGTAGGAGGCGCCGCTCCACCGTGGCGCGCTCTAGAGGTCTAGAGGGTTCTAAGGGGGCATGCCTTGAATTGAAATAGAGGGGAGAAAGGGGTACCTGTGTGGTTTTGTCTCTCCGATGTTCTTTAGTGGCAGCAGCGGCGTTTCCGACAATGCTTGGGTGGCCCAAGTTGCTGGGAAGATGGCTGCTGGATTGAGAGCTTGGGATTGGATGCCTTCGCGAGTTGGTGGTTAAGGGAAAAAGGCTCTTGATTGTTGGAAGCTCGCAGGTGGAAGGTTGAAAGTTTTCTGAAAAGCCCCAGTTCCTAGTCGGTGACAAGACCCTTTGTACTCCAGCGAGGCTTTTCGCCACCATCGATCCTCCTCCCTTTAGCCAATCAACGTCGTTGGATGGGGCGTGTGCTGGAGGAGGTTGGCCAAAGATCCTGGAGGCTGAGATCTGCTTCTGATTTCTCGTGATTGCTCGCAGGAGTTTTCGCCGGAAAAATAGGGTCGTCAGAATTATTTTTTGACTTTCCTAAGTTTTGAATTGCATTTTTGAATGAACAGTGTTGGGCTTAACGGGCTTAGGGTTTTGGGATTTTTGTTTTGATTTTTATTTTGGGATTTTTAGGGTTTTAATTTTAGATTTTCAATTGGATTTTGTGGGTTTAGTTTTGGCTTTTATTTATGTTAAATTCATGATTAAGGTTTAATTAATTGGTTTTAAATTAGGTTTTAATTATTTTGGGTTTTTTTGTTTTATTAATCTGATTTTAAGTGGACTTTATTTGATTTGTTTGGTTTCAAATTTGATTGGATCAAAGTGGGCTAGTGTGTGCTTGATTGGGCTTAGGTTAGGATTTTGGTGATCGCAACAAGAACATCATCTTGAGGAGCCTGCTGCCAAATGACCTCAAAATTGGGGTGTCTACAGCACGGAAGGAAAAAAACATGAAGAATAGAGCTCAGGAGTTGGGACTCATCTGTGGAAGCTTGTCTTCCCTAGCGACGACGACTTCTCTGGTAGATGGTGCTTTGCAATGTCAGAGGGTGCTCTGCAGTGTCAGAGGCGACCAATGTGGGGTTGCCTGAGGTTGTGTGAGGACCAGGGACTGTTAGGATGATTTCGAGGCTTGGAGGGTCGAATGGGTGGATGGTTTCTCTTAGGTGGCTCTCTCTCTCTTTCTCTCTTGCGTATTCCCCTTCTCTCTCCTATGGGTTCAAGAATGCGAGTTGGTCGGCTAAACGAGGAAGGACAATGGAGGGCTAGAGGACCGAGGGAAGAGAGGAAGGCTAGTGGAGTTGTGGACGGCCAGCAGGGTTGGGCTTCTTATGTGCTCCTCCCTTCTCTCCTCACAACTGCATGGGCACTGTACGTGGAGGATGGTGGCTGGAGGGAGAGTGGAGGCCAGCTGCTAGTGGTTTTTGGAGGCTATTGGGTTTAGTGGAAGGTCGCGGGAGGGAGGTGAGGCTGAGTTGGTGGGAAGGCAGATAGCTAGAGGGAGGTGTTGGGCTTGCGATAAGGCTGGGATTGGTGTTGTTGTGGTGGAGATTTGTTGGGTGGATAATCATGGTGGAGAGGTGGAGGTTAGGTAAGGAAATGGGGCGTGAGGTGTTGTTGTTGTTCTTGGATGGATGGAGGAGGATGAGATGTGGGAGCTGCTATTGGGTTATGGCTGAAAGGAGGAGAACGGTTGGTTGCTGGATTGGTAATGGAGGAAGATGATGGCTGGGATGTGGAGGAGGTTTTTGTGAGGAGGTAGAATGGAGGAAGGGTTGCAATGGTGTTGCTCAAGGGGAAGGAAGAGATCTTCTGCTGGAAGGGTGAATGGTGGTCAGCTGCTCCCCCTCTCTCTTTTCGTTTTTCTCTTTTACAGGATCAACTTGGAGAAGAAGGTGGACATGGGTTGTTATTGTTTTGGCCTCCCACTCCCTCTCTCTCCTCTGCTTTCTACCGACCTTCTTCATCACTTTCTCCCAACCTTCTTTCCCATGTAAAGGTGGAAGACTTTAGGAGGTTAGGGTTTGATAGGAGCCATTGGATTGGCTTGGCTTGATGAGTGGTGGAGGTTGTTTTAAGGAGTGGGTTAGGGTTTGGGTTAGCTTTAAGGGTGTGGGCTTGAATGGGCTTTGGTGGGCTTGTATAGGGTTGCATGTATGGTTTGGTTTGCATGTGTAGGCTTGGATGGGCTTAGGCTTGATTTGAATTAGGGTTTAGGCTTGGTTTATGGTTGATGAAATTGGGTTTTGGGTTTATGTTTGGGTTTGTGTGGGCTTAAGCTTGTGGTGGAATCATGGGTTAATGGGGTTGGATTGGGTTTATCGTTTTTGATTGGTTTTAGAGTGCGAAAGAAGGGGTTGGAGCTAGGAAAATGCCTCATCACCACTGATGCACTCTTCCGAAGAGATCCACCAACAAATGATTGCAAAATCGGGGTGTCTACAGATCAAATTTATCATTTTCTTGGTATAATTTGAGCAATGACATTTGTTGTCTTAGACTATAAAAACTGGGGCACAACTCTCTAGTGAGCTGTGACATTTGGGCCTGATTATCCACTTTTAATTATAAACCATGAAATTAATTGTAATATTTTATAAATGGTTTATTAATGGATAATCTATTGTTTCTTGGGTGTGTGAGAGTTTGGTTGGCTTTTTGTGCATTTGTTTGTGATTTGGGACCAATGTGGGGTTCAGTCTGAGGATGTACAGTTACCTCGATTTGCGTGCCTGTCTTTTCTTCTTTTCTTCCTTTCTTTTTCTCTCTCTCTTTCTCTCCCCATGGGCATACGTCTTCTTCTTCTTCTTCTTCCTCACCCTCACCCACACCCGTGCCACGAACAACACCACCCGTGCTTCCCCGTCCCCTCCAACGGGATTGATGGCCGGCAGCTTGTTGGAGGAGGAGGAGATATAGAGAGGAGAGGAGTTTGAGTGGAGGAGGAGGTAGTGAAGAGGGAGACAAGCTGGGAAGAAGAGAAAGAGGAGGAAGGAGCGTTTGCTGGAGGCCATGGTTCATCGAGGCTTCTCTAGGGCTCGAGGAGGCACGTCGGAGCACGGGAGGATCACCGTGGTGTCGTCGAAGGTACGCGACCCCTATCCCTCCTCGTTTCCTTTTGGTTTGAATAAGTGGGGAAATACATGAAAATGACGAAAATTGCATGAAAAATTGTAGAAAAATAGTAGGAATGATGGAAATGTGATTAATGATGTGAATGTGTAGAGATCATGCTAGGTTGAGTGAATTTCGTCGGTTTTGGTAGAAGAATGCCTTAAATGTTTTAAGGTTTAACTCTAGGTATGTTCTCTTTGAGAATTTATATCTCCTGGTATGGTTAGTGAAATCATGAATGGTTTGTGGGGTTTTGAAGTAGACCCAAGGATCTACACCCCATGATTTACTCGTATTTTGTGATGTGTGTTTGGTGGGTCCGATTGAGACTCCCACCTTGGGCGATTTCGGTCGCCCGGAACAGGGGAGGTGCCCTAGTATCGAGAAATTTGGCATGACAAATTGGATTCGACATACTGAATCTCTGTTAGATTAAGCTAGGATACCTGGTTTCGGTAGGTCGAAATCATCTAGTTGACCGAATGAATGGTTTTCGGTATACCGAAAATATTCGATGTACCAAACCAGGGATTTTCAGTATGCCGAATTTGAAATTTAGTTTACTGATTTTGCCCTGGCCCTGATATATACAATGTGATTATAAAATGGACATTTAGCATATGTTAATGATGTTTTCCCCATGTAGATGACATGGAGGAATATGGAACCCAAATAAGTAGATTTGGGCATGGTTTGGGGTTTTGATCCCATAAATAAATAAAAAGGTTGATTTTGTGTGGTTTTTGGGCATGAGACCCAATTGCGATTTTAAAGCACATGGTTTTCATAAATTAAGTTGGGACCCTAGTGGAGGGTCAGGTGTTGCATGGAAATAGATTCCTACAATGAAAAGAATGAAATGGAAATGGTTTTGAAAAGAAAAGCTTAAAGAGTTTTGAAAATGAAACACTAATAATGTGTTAAAGAACCACGGGGGTTGGTGTCGACAATGTGGTCGGAGTATGAGGCTCCAATGAAACCAGTTGTCAGACACGACTGTGGTTGTCGAGCTTGAGACGGTGTAGGCTGAGCCTAGGTCGTTGTACCTAGTTGTTCAGGTCACTGAGCTCGTGACGGTGTAGGCTGAGCCTAGGTTATTGAACCTAGTTGTTCGGGTCACTGACAGTGTAGGCTGAGCCTAGGTCTCTGTACCTAGTTGTTTGGGTCAACGATGGGGCGTCAAACAAAGACGTGTCCCCGTGCATATATGAAAAAGAAATTGAGGCAGGTTGGCTGAGGCGGTGGCATCCCACACGGGGAATTTCACCGCGGCAGTGCAAGAAGGTAAGAGAAATGATGTCCTTGTCTACTACTTGTGTGCCTAGTTACCCTTGATCAAGGTAACATCAGTAAGGAAAGGTGAAAAATGTGAAATGAAAAGAAATGAGGCTTGACCAGGATTGGACTCAAGAATGGTCCTAAAATCCTGGAAAGAAATAATGATGATGTTTTAACCAGTTACCATCTAGTATTTATGATTTTGCTTTTGAGCCTGAGATGCATTATGTTTTAGGCTGGATTTGGCCAGAAATATGAATTTTGAAAGTGTGATTTTGGGAAGATATCCTAAGGATTGAAAAAGGCTAGTTTTGGAAAATGATTTCCAAATGTTTTAGAAGGAAATGCAAAATATGAGTTTTTGAAAAAGAATGTGATGTGGAATAAATTTCCCAATGTTTTGAAAGAAAAAGAAAGATGGGTTTTGAAAAGAGTATGGATTTGGGTTCAAGCTCTCAAGTGATTTAAATGAAAAGAAAAGGGTGTTTAAAACCAAATTTTTCAAAAGAAAACCAACTTTGAAAATTAAAGCGGAGTTTTAATGGTTTTGCAGAGATGTTTTTGTAGTTTTGTGTTTGGCGTGTACTGGGTGACTTAGATGTCACTCACGCGTGCTTTGTTTGGTTTTCAAATGCAGATCGCGTGCAATCAAGTTCCGGTGTAGGAGTTGGAGCTTCTAGCCACACATTGAGATCCTGAATGTGAGCCTTAGTTACAGTTATTTAATGTTTCTGTAATTAGTGTAATTATGCTTATGATACTGTGATTCAGTAGCGTGCCTAGGATCAGGGCGTTACATGAGCAGATCTGGCAAACAAATTTGTCGAATAGATCTAACACGAGCACCCAGTGCGTAAACCCCAAATTTAGAACACAACTAGTATAATGAAGCATTTGTTTGTGTGTTTGGTAGCTTCTCCTAGGTTTTCTCGCCTTCTGATTTGATTCATTTGCATGTTTTACACATCATTACATGGCATCAAGCATATTGCGCTTGGGCATACATCATTTGGCATTCAAATGCCTACATTAGCCACACATGTAAATGAATCAAGCCTAGAAAGACTGACTTGTCAAACATATAGGGGTGCCTAACACCTTCTTAATGCGTAACAGAAGTCCTTACCCTTTCTTTGGGCCGCAATGACCAATGTATTGCATCCTTTGGCATGGATCATCCTTTTGTCTTATTTGCATCACTTTTATCGTATTTTCTTTCTCGCATCCAGTTTTCCTCATCTCCTATATTTAATAGACTAGGTGGTGACTCCGTTTTCCTTATCCTTTCACATTTTGTTTTCACATTATTGTTTTTGAGTCGAATGTCTTCCTTAGATTCACCGCCCTCTATGGTTTGCTTGGTGTATGAGGTTCCTTCCCTGCACAAACTTTCGTGTCTTGGTTTCCGTCAGCATGGTCACACCTGCACCTTGTTTATATTGATTTTCTTGCTTTGTGGTGTTATGGAAAGTATTGAGCTTCAACTCTAGTATTGGTGAGGATGATGTATGAAGTACCACAATGAACTTGGGGAGTGACTGTTTGCATACCCACTGAGGGTAGACATTGACTCCTTGAAAGGCTTCTCAGTGGTTGGACTTTGAGAATGTCAACATGTTGGAGCTGCATTGAGAGAGCAACTGGAGGTGGAGTGTGAAGTCGTGTTCACTTGCATGGAGAAGTTTGCTTGAGCTCTTCAACTCCATGGAGCAGAGTGTCTGGTGCTGTGCACTAGTCTTGTGTGGGATAGGCATTGTGTTGCCTATGGGAGTGGTGGCAGTTGTTTTCTGAGCAGGACATAGTGCTGTATGTAGGGCAACAGACCTCACTATTTGAGAAATCAGATGAGTCATGTCGCTTGGAGTTGTTAATGTCTATAGTGAGTACTAATCTATTTGGTGTTTTATGGATACAGGAAGGAAAGGCATTTGTAGAGGAAATGCCCTGGTTCCTTTAACGGGGTTAGCGACACACCACGTTAGCCAACCAAAGGATGTATTTTCTTTGTCACCATCCGATGTTGGGATATTTTGTGTTTGTCAAGGAGGGAGAGGTACTGTAGATGATTGCCTTTTTAGTGGCCCTCCATGTTTGTTGTTATTTATTTTTTTGCCCTCAATGAGTTCCACCCTCCTATTGTTGCTTCTGGGTGACTTTGGTGGATCCCTAGATGTTTATTGTTGCTTTAGATACTCTGAATGAGTGCAAAGTTATATAGGAGGTGCTGCACGTTAGGGTCACACATTTGTGTTGTGTGTTTGCGTCCCATGCATTTGGGGGCATGGTCCATAGATTGGCATAGCCTAGTGTGTTGTGTTCTATGTGCCATTTTAGAGTGCCCTGTTGAGGATGCCCAATTACTTTCTATTTGTTGGTGGTTCGAATGGCTCAGTGCTATTCAACCAATGGAGATTCCTTCTCCTATGTTTTCTTTTGATTTTTCTATAGTGAAGATTGGGATAGAGGCCTGTAAGGTCAACTCCCCATCTCAATTTGTTGGCATCGCTAGTTGAGCTGTTGGATATGTCCTAGGTTGTTCCTCAAACTAGTTGTTTCCTAGTTCCGGTGAACTATTCTCAGGGATCCAGTAAAGGCATCTCTATGATAGTGGCACCTTGGATAAATTAGCTAGGAAGGAGGAATAGCTTGAGTTGATTTGGACACTTTTGATGGGAGTTGCTATGAGTTAGAAACTCATCTAAGTTTGACTCCCAAGTTGTCCTTACCATTGGTTGCTGTTGTTTTGCTGAATGTAGTTATTCTTGTGGCCTTGGATGGGAATGAGTTCCTGTTATAGTAAGGCATTGTGGAGACGTGGTTCTCATTAGTTAGAGAATCACAAGAGGAGCTACTCGAACCATGCTATTGGTGTTGGCCATGATGATGTTTGTACTCTAGATCTGAAGGAATGTTAATCTAGGAAGCAATCCTTGGAGACATATAACACTTGCTTAGTTGATCAATTAGTACACTCCAAATTTGTGAACAACTTCACTACGACTTAGTGACTAGATTATTTCATGCCATGGATTAAAAGTGATATTCTTGGAGAGAGAAGAGATGATACTGAGCACGTGGTGTGAAGTTTAGATTGTTGCTAGCTAGGTTGAGCATCATAGTAGCACAGTGGATGTTTGTGGAATTTGGTTGCACTTGATCATCCCTAAGATTTGCGTGTCTACCAGAGACGCTCAAGATGCTTTGTGAATCTAGAAGACACTGTGATGATCCTATGATTGGAGATCTGGTGCCCTAGAGGGACCACCACCAAGGGAGTGGTGGAGTTTGGATTCTGGGAGAGCTATGCCCTTGGTGTTGCTCATGATCATGGTCGGATGAGATGACTTTGTGGAGCATAGATTTCTCCTATTAGTCTTGAGCTTTAGGTGACACTATTGTGCTACTTATCTAAGTCTTGAGTTAGACATCCGAGCTTGGTACCCTTACCTTTCAGCCTTGAGAATTTCAAGGGTGAAATTCTTTTCAGCAAGTTAGGATGTAATGACCTAGATTTTTGGTAGCATTTTAGGCCAGATATTTAATCTAGATTTCTAGGATGATAGACATTGGTACGCTTGCATCTTATGTTAGATGTAAGAAATTCTACGTCCAACACAAGGAATGTTGTTTTCTAAACTTCAGGAGTGTTAGACGTTAATATTCTTGCATCTTATGTTAGACACAATGAAGCCTACGTTTGACACTTGTGAATCTCATTGTTAGACAACACGTGTCTTATGTAAGACACATGACAACACACATATAATGCCTTGAGTTGCATCTAGAATTTTCAGTCGCCTATATAAGTGTAGACACCCCAATTTTACCAATTTTGCAGGATGGGTCTGGTGGTTGAGCTCAAACCCCTTAACCTAGGCCATTTGGTTCATGGAAACCCATTTGGGCCCATGAAGGCCCACTAAACCCTAATTGAGCCCATTTGGGCCCACTACACCATTTCAAGCCTATTTGA
>JAMKQA010032030.1:0-12101 GCA_024699735.1 Posidonia australis
CCAAGGAAAGCAAGCAGTAATATTTTATGGAATTTGGGCAGTAGAAGTAGAAGCATTCAGATTACCTGGGGCATGAAGCGGTGTTGCAGGATGCGGTTCAGCCACTTGATCAGCCAAACCCTCTCCAGGGCCTCCCAAATCATCACTTCCCAAGCAATCATACACAGCCAGCACCTTTTTAAACTTAGATAATGAGAGGTTTCGTGCTTTTAGTTCTGATTCAATGAACCTAAAGGTTTCAGTGTCTCCAATAGAAGGAGAGGCTAAGGAGGGGATGCTGGGAGGGAGGCCTTTCCTAGGAGAAGAGGAAGGAGATGGGCAAAACCCAGAAGTCTTGTGTGAGGGCTTTATCTTTGGGCTGGTGGGGCGGGTCCATACATTTTTGCCCATCTTTTGATTTCTTTTGCCTCTATTACCTCTCCAACCTCTATTAGGTTTGAACTGTCTCCGAATAGGATTCAAAGCACTGGAAGATGTCCTAGTGGGAGGTTTGGAAGGCCATGACTCAGTCTGGTGTGAAGCAGCACCAGAAGGAGTAGAGCATATGTCCCAGCTCTGACGGTATTTGATGGGATATACCGATCTACCATAGGCAAAAAACCTACAATCAGGTACTTCCACTCCTGGATGGACCTTTACTCTAACACTGGAGAACCCCAAGTTGTAGACACAATTCATATCCACTTCCAGAAGGTCAGCAAAACTCTCTACCATATGTCTGATGACATCAATATTTCTAAGATGATAAGGGACACCTTCAAGTCTAATCCAGACTCCATCCTCTTTAAGATTACAAAGGGCATTGGAGTTAGAGGTCCATGGCATAAAGGAGGTTGAGACCGACTGTAGTGTAGGACCATATTGATTGAGTGTGTCATTTCTGTCCTTTGTGGAGGGGAAAATCAATAAAAAATTTCCAGAAGAGAAGGTCTGGACCTCCACTTTGGGAGCATTTAACCAGAGCCCCCGAATATGTTCCTGAAGGGTTTCTATTGTCAAATTGGAGTTGTGTGCAGTGATGATTGCACTACGCGACAATAGTGTGTGTTGTTTACAGACTGCCTCAGAAGGAGCCAGAACAAATGGGTTCTGCGGAGACAACCCAACAGACTTAATAGTGGGTGGAAGATTAGGAGCCATATCCTGAAAAAAATTACACAGCGCGACGAAATGAGAGGAGGCTTTGCACTTAAAACAAAAACCCTTGTATCTACAATTTTTCCTCTCATGGCCCTTCAGCCCACATTTAAAGCATCTTTTATGTAGTGTACAGAAGCTTACCCAAGGAGGGCGCGCCTTCCACCTATTGATTTTTTTCCACTCAGCGGAGGGTTCTTCCTCAGAGCTCAGAGCTCTTCCGCTCTCAACACCAGAAGGAGAAGGGTTCCTTCTGGAAGCTGCAGAAGGGGGGTATTGTGCTGGGAGGAAGACAGGAGTACCCCGAATCGCGAACCAGTGGGGAAGTATCGCGAGCCAGAGGAAAATTGAGTAGTGTGTGGCTGGAAAAGGCGGTGGGAGCCAGACGATATGGCTGTGTCAGGGAGCTTACCCACATACGTAGGTAATTTAGAAGTTTCGGAAACCGAAAAATGTCTCCCATGAGCTTCTTCATTATCATACTGATAATACGGAAATCCATTATAGTCTAGGGAAGTATTTAAGTTCGAGCCAGGGGAGGGAAAATTATTTCCCAAGCAAAGCCCATTTCCCACACCGTCAAAGTCCTCAGTTTCTCTCTCACACGAAAACGCAGTCGAAAAATTAATGTTATGTGACTTTTCCCGCGTCTCAAGGAGCACAGAATGGTATTCGTCAGACGTATCTGACAAAAGAGACGACGTGGTGGTATTATAATATGTGTAAAAATCACCCATTTGTGAAGCGGGAGAGGCAGCATTAAAGCCAGATGAGACAGAGTGAGTGGGTGAACAGTTTAGCCCCGCCAACGAAGTTACGAAATCACCCATATAATTATCTTCCATCTCTCCTAGGTCCTCACAGAGCTTATTAAATACATTCGAAATATTTGGGGGAAAATACCTAAAGTACCCCCAAACAGAACCCGAGGCGTCAGAGTCCGCCAGCACGACGCCACTTCGAGGATTCAAAGTCCCACGCTGGGATCCCACCGGCAAAAGCAAGTTCGCCGGAAACAATGGAACATAAACATGATCTAAAAATAAAGCATCTGAACAAAGAGTCTCAGAGGAACTGAAAGAACCTCCCAACTGAGCTCTGCCATCATCTAAAAGTTTATCCACAGCAATAATCATAGGCAAGTCCATAACAGAAGCATAAAAATGTTCCAAAGTAACGGATCCTGCAGGGGCAAAAACACCCAAAAGCAAAGAAACCAATTTCACCGAAGAAAACCAGTTTGGTGACAAAGATCTGCTAATAAACATGCAATCCACCACAATATTCGAAGGTGCCAAAAAATCAATATGAAAACAAACTCTGGCACCAAGTTTGATCACCAGATCCCGCGATCTAGTCGATCGAATGATCGCAGAGGGGAAACGACCCCTCCTAAGACCAGTGGTGGCGTCCCGACCGCATGAGTCAGATCGGGGCTCAAGGGGAGTGGCCGCCTTTCTCTTACGGCTTCTCGGATCCGAGACAAGCAAAGAGTAAGAAGATGTTACCGGCCGATGAAGGGTACCACTCGCTGAGCCCTCAGGAAGGGCCGCAACAGAGGGATGTCTCTTACACGATGACCGGAGGTAGTACGGAGAAGACACAGATGCTCGCCTCCCAGAGGAAGCGCGGCGACCAGATCGGACGGAAGCCATCACAGAGAGCGCCGCACAACTTTAGGACACCAAGAATGCACTTTTTCGTGAGAGCAGAAAGGTTGAACTTCGTATTTTCACTGGGTCAGACTTGCAGCATCCACATCCAGATAAGGTTGACAACTGTCAAATGTCGTAATTTTATTGATACACCCATTTTACCATGTGTTTTGATGTGTCTCCCACTGTTTTTCTCATAATTTGTCTAAGACGGTCAAATACCATACCAACGAACATTTAAAGATTGTGAAATTATCAAATACACATGCCTATTCCAAAAATGCTCCAACATCTCCTCAATGGCCACTTCAATTTCAACTACCATCTACCTTTCCTCTTATCCATTAGTGGTGATAGTAACGAAGAAGGTGACGGTGGATGGTGGTGGAGTAGTAGCGATAAACATTGTGGTGGTGATGATGATGATGATGAGTTTACGATGATTTAGTGTCATGATGATGACTAATTATAGTACTTTTGTGGTGTCGTAATGGTATTTGAGGACAATGGTCTAAGACAATTGTAAAGATAAGAGGGACATTGTTGGTCTTAACAGGGATATTAGGACAAAAAATCCTTTTACTTTTGTCTTGTCGGCATGTGAACAGTCCGCTTGTTGCACCGATGGGATGGTTCTGCTGCTGCACTGTGCCATACAGACCTCAAATTTATTCTTTCACACAGATGGGAAGGGGCGTCGGAGGCACAGCCCGGGGCCAGCAGCCCCGGCTGACCTGCTTTTGCCGCCAGTAATGGAGGTCATATCTGGGCAAACCAGCACACTGGAAAGGATGGACAAATGTTCACGTGCAAAGCAGGACTTATTGAGGGAGGGTGGTGGGCTGGTGGGCTACTGACATTAACAGTAGTACATGTATGTGTAATAAATCTCGGCGATTAATTCTTTTGTTTGGCGGAGCAGGTATTCAAACACTCCTGTACTTTGCCAGAAGCGGTTCACGATGAGTCTGACGGTATTCTGGGCACAGATGGGGTCAGAGAAACACCAAACAGGCACTGAAATTTCATTAGCTGGACCAAAAATATTCAATGTCGCGCGACAAGTTCTACGGAGACCACCGGCAACCATTGAGTGTGTGAAAACCGGTACGTTGGAGGTTGACAATGCATACCGACGAACGTGTATTCATACATTTTCACGCTTCAAGAAGCATGTAATGGCGTGACAAAGCCACATAATTTTGACTATATATATTATACCATCAGACAATTGAAATCGTCTTGAGTACAGTCAATAAAATCTGGGCACAAAACAGAAACTTGTCTTGAGACATCACCAATCAGGGTGGCCAGTATGCCTACGTCAGTTCCTCTTGGCAGCCTGGTTGAAATTCATACATAATATGGCATACAGAACTAGGCCTGTTTTGGCACCTGGACATATATTTCCGTTAAAGCATAAACACTGGGGAATTTGCTGGAAAGATTTTTTTTTTTATGGAATGGGCTAGAAAAGTAGAATCGCAAGGGAGAACAATCAAGAATTAAGTGGACACCATCGTGAAACGAAAGTTGTTAATGTCAGCTTCTACCCCACCGAAAAAGCGTCCAGGAAAACTGATGCTCACACATTAATCATGTCATATGCGAAAAATGCCCATATTGTAGATCTATCATAAACGAATAATTTGCGCCTATCTCTATAAGGAACAAATTGTCACGGAAGAGGGTGCAGCCATGACATGCTCCCTATTAATGTGGTGCAAGAACTGCAAAATCAGCATTATAGAGAGTATGAGGATGGAATATACCATCAGTTCCATAAAAACAAAATGCCACAAATACGACAATGTTGATCCATGCTTAAATCAAATGCTAAACAAATTAAATGAATGCAAATGTGTAACTTTTTTCCATTAAGAAGCACACTTCAGTACAACACCTAAAAATTTCCTTTAGCCAGCACGCAAAGCAGAAAAATAATTCCTTGAACACAAAAATACACAGTAATAGCTCTACTCAGATATGCACAAATTGAGCTGTACTCTAAATCCATGACGATAAACAGTTACATGCATTAGCGAAGCACCATTTTTCTCTCCAAAAAGGGAAGCATATAATATTAGATAAAAATATAATGATAGCATAATACAAACACAATCCAATCTTTACTAAAATTAACAGCATATATTTAAAGAATAGTATAATCCACACTAAACAGTTGACACAAGAGCATTCATAGGATTTGTAAAGCAAGAACAATATGATCTTGAAATAATACATGTGATTTTGCTACATATAAATGTGAAAGAAATCGATAGCTTTCAGCTCAAGATATCGCATGGTACTAGCTTGTCCTCCCTTTTCTTTGAAAAAAATTGTCTTCTCCATGGAGATGGGGTGACAGCCTTTACAGTTGGAAAACAATCAGGCATACATTTCACTCATGGGGAAGATCAAGCAAGAAGCTCATCATGCATTCTAATCATGAACCAAGTAGCATGAAGCAGTCAAGTGAGAATGATTGCCTGACTCACAGCAACAGTTGGTCCAATCTACACTGGATGAGTAAGTATTAAGTATGTCTCAGTGAAAATTTCCAAATTTTATGACTCTCCTCGACCCCTAAGCAACTGCTATCGTATTGGATCATTAGTATTTCATTTTGCATTACAACAGATCGTAGTAAGAGGATTTTAAACACAGCAATATAGAGAAGAAAATTTAATCACCAGGACAAAATTTGGAATATACACTCGCCCAACCACCAACAGCTTTAGGTTGATGGAGTTCCTTTAGTACCCAACTCTTCTTCTTCTTCTTCCTCGTTTCCATTGACAAGAACAGCACCATTTATGGAATAATCGGCATCAACATATTCATCTTGTCCTTCTACAAGTTCTTGTCCATTTGCTTCCATGACCTGCAAAAACATCTTGTTCGGTTTGTTGCTTTTGACAGAATCTTGTTCAGTTGTTTAAGGGAAAGGAAGATACATGATGCAACAAGAGACAAGATCAACAAAATAGACAATTCACATTGCTGCAGTTGGAGCCATCCATAAGAACAAGGAAGATGCAGATTTGAGTCTGGCGACAACCTAAACTACCTAAATATTTATATGTTACTCCTATCAGAGCTTGTAGTGTAGTCTCACTACTAATGGTAAACTTGGGCCATCATATAAGGTGGAGACTGAAATGGGCACTGAAGGACTTGAAAGTGCTTTTTCAAATTTCAATAATAGTGTAAATCACACATCATAACTTATTGGCAAACCTCAACAGTAGCATCTCCATTTTCAAGCAGCACTTCTTCAGCTTCATGCATGCTTCTAAAAGCTTCAATTAGGTTACTGCAGGATTTTTCCAAATAGCTCGACAATTCCTGAGCTGGAGGATAATGACCCCTGTATTTTTCAAATGACCAATCAATACAAATGAGGAAATTCCTACACATAAAAATCAGTTTCCACTTAATGGTTTCCACCACATTATATTTATGTACAAGATTAAAAGTAATGCTATATTTCCCAAATAGCTCGACAATTCCCGAGCTGGAGGATAATGACCCCTGTATTTTTCAAATCATTGATCAAGAGATATGGATGAATTCCCTAGCCAATAAAAATCAGTTTCCATGGAATGATTTCCACACCACATTATATTTATGTACAAAATTGTAAGACGTAGTAATACACAGGTAGTTAAATATTAGGTCAGATGCCAAAAATGGACTAGTACCCCAAAGAATGTACCTCGTCTCTGCAATATTCGCTTCAACTTCAAGAGCAATCGCCCAGTCATCAAATAAATTAGGATACTCCTCAGGATCTGCCAAAGACTCAGCAGCTTTCGGGTTGATCTACAAAAAGGTTCATGTCATAATGTATAACAAGAGATGAAGAAATACCTTTTTTACCTCTTCATTTTAACATCTAAGAGGACGCAGAAAGATTGACTATCTATACATGGTATTACAATCCAAGATTTACTGAGAAAATGACTATCTAAAACTTCTCGAAATAGGCAAGGGAATGAAACCTTCTTGAGATCATTTCTCCAAAGTGCTACTATCCCAGAAACCTTGCTCGGAAGATAAGATCTTGCCATCAAAGCAGCTTCAGGTATGCGATTGCTGCATGAAAGGAGTAACAATGAAAAACTAATAAATCAAACCAATCACAGAAATGGCATGTGTTGTATAAACAGGTACAGAATTACCTTGCAATCAAAAGCTGAAGGCAATCCTCCAATTTACCAAGCATAAAGAGGCAAAGGAAAGCAACATTATTCTTTCCATGCTCTTTTGCAAGGGATGAAAGTCTAGTTATTCCCTCAACATCTCCGAGAGAAGAGTAGAGAAGCAACAAGCCACTTAGGTCTATGGCTTGTGATAAACACTCCTCCGCCATCTCAAACTGTATTAAATAAAATCAATACCAGAAAAATAGTTCAAACATAAGACAGGAGCTGCATACTGCTCAACACTGACATGTTATTTGCATCAACAACAGCAACATATTGCAAGACAAAAGGATAATAAAGTCCAGCAAAAAAAAATTATAGCATATTATCTTGAGATGATATTTAATCAGGTGAACAACAGAAATTAGATCAAAAAGATAGTTGCATCTTATTTCCAGCTGAATATTTTTTTACTGCAACTATAAAAACTACCTTTCCAGAAGACATGGCTAATTCTCCCAACTGCTTCCATTTTGATTCACTTTGTACTTCAGTAGCAATTGCCTGAGATGAAAGTTATTCCTTCAGCAAGGGAAGATCCATTACAAGGGAAAGAGCAGGGAAAGAAGTACCATTAGATTTAAAAAAAAAAAACCTTAGCAACTTCTAACTTCCCAAGTTGTATAGACAGATCAAATCGGTAATTAGGGTCAGTAGCAACTTCCAATGCTTCCTCCACCATACCTCGAGATTCCAAGAATCGAGCCACACTGAGAAGTTGGAAAAAAAAATTAATATGCTATATCAAGGTTTATGATAGCTAGTAGAGACATTATTTTTTTACAACTACTAAAGACTTCAATCCAGGATGTGAAGAAAAAGAACATACAGATCAACTTTCAGAACAGTAAGGAAAGAGATATAGGAAGAAAAAGACTTTTCACAGGCTCATTATTATGTGGTAATGATAAAAATGTTAAACACTGGTCTCAGCCATGTGGGTGAAATACCATGAGCTTCATCAGACGAAAATAACATACACGCATTCGACAAAACAATCTTCTATCACTATGATAAACATTTAATACAGAATCACATCAAAATCATTACTAACAGAACTGAAACAATTTGTTACCTATTATGATGCTCCACAGGAATCAAGTGCAAAACTTCATTTGCACGGTCCAGATCCCCCCGCATCACAAGAGTTTTATACTCGATTAAACTTAGAAGTAAGGTGTAGCCCATGACACTGCATTGTGAAAGATAAGACAATATAATAACAAGAAAAATGAAAGAACTAAAAGTTCAAATCTTCCAGGCATCTCTTGAATACAACTCACTTGAACTCTTTATCTATAAGATACACCTTGCTTTGACCAGCAAGATAGCCTAACAAGTACATTGGTCGATCCAGATGAAACATGGTGGTCACCTACACTTGAGAGAATGAATATTGATATACTCGGTCATATGAGAAAAACATCACTGACAAAAGCTTGACCACCAATGTCAAGCTTATAAAGAAAATACCTCTCCACCAACACAATAATTCAGCCTCCAAGACGAGTTGTTGTAAATGAAACAATCCCCAACCCATATCCCTGTCCGAACTCGTTCATTTGTTTCATGTAGGAGTTCGAACGCATCCTCAACACCTTCTTCTTCAGCTGGTCTACCACTCTCCAGATAAGAGGATACAATATCTTTCTGCCATAGATGTGCATCAAATCATAAGTACTACAAACTACACAGAAAATTGTAAATCCAAATATGTGATCCTCCTTAAGCTGGTATCTGAAACAAGATTACTGCATTCATGATACAAACATTAAAGGGCAGTACTAAGTTTTGAACTTAAAGAGGAGTCGATAAACTTACATTATACTTCAAAATGTAAAATGATGAATCACTTGCAATTGCCACTAGGTCACCACTATCAGCCCAATATAGATTCTGAAACAAAGAATTTTGTAGATTCACGCTAAATACCAGTTACACTAACTGAATAAGAAAAAGTCTTTCTTATACTACTCACTTTGACGTTAACATCAATACGACGTATCAATCTACATTCAGCCCAGTCATAAAAGCAAATGAAGTCATTTGAGCACATTGCCAGTAAACTTCCACCAAAAATATGCTCAGCAGAAAAGGTTGGCCGTATGCTTTTCTTCTCCTGTAATATCATACAAAGCTTAACCATGATATAACAAGATGAAAAAATGAAAACTATCTAACAAACAAGCAGCTTATGTAGGTAGAGTTGCATCAACAGTTACATCACTGTGTACTAAGACATCGTCAAACCTGACAATTCTTGCTGAAAATCTTTATTCTTGATGTGCTCTCCCTAATTGCATATTCACCCTCAGATGACCATACGAACTCCAAAGCAGATCCATAAGATCTATTTCTCCATGCCAATGCTGTATATATGATGTACTCACCATCACCACAGACAACGACAAATCTCCCACTTGGATTATGCTTTAAGCTCTGAAATGGCAATAACAGAAATTCAACCAACAGTTCTAAACCATATTATGATACCAAGGCAGCAGATCACCTTAGTAGTAATATATTCAAAGAGTAACTTGTAGAAGTTAGAAAGCATATGGTATGATTAATATCATCGTTTAAATATTTGATCTATTCACTAAAGAATATCTACTTATTCATTATCAACCTAGCAGCATTAAAAAAACCTAGCAGTATCTGGTGATCAATTTCTGGTTACTAAATCTAGAATGGCCTAATAAAGCCTAATAAAGCATTGATAAATACGGTGTTTGAAAAAGGAGTTCAATTGTCAAATAAGTCCAGAGGAAATAATATTACATGATATCAAAACAACCAAGATTTAAACTTGGAGTATACCAGCCTTAAGTTGTAGAAAGAGGGCAAAAATAAGATCCTGTTACAGAAGGCATGAGTGCATCATAATTTGATTTGTTATTTTTATAGAAGCCCAAAGACGTTAGCCTTGTCTTTGTTGCAGTCAGAATAAGAAACTGCAATAAGAGTAACAAATTTCAGAAGGGTTGGAACATGTTTATAAAAAAATTGTTTGCTAAGGATCATAAATAGTAAGGTATTTGAGTGTTAAAATGGCAGTCTTTCCCCATGTTTAAAAAATAGAAACAAATGTTATATGAGCTGAAACATGACCATTAATTATATTTGCTAATAATGGAAAACTAGTGTACTTGAGGGTAAAGATCACAGCTTCCCAACTCCTTAACAGCCAAAGGATATCTTTCCCCATCTGTAACCTAAAAATTAGAAAAAATGCCAGATCAAAATCAATTTACAATGAATTTGTACTCTGATTTTCATGCAAATATTAACAAAATGACCTCAGTGTCTGCTCCCACGGCTCTAATGTTGACTGTTTGTATCTCGTTATGCTTTGCCCATATAATTTTCCCACTATTATCCATGCTAGCAACTGGCACTTCCTTACCAATCTTTACCATGATTGTTCCTTCATCATATCCAATCACAACCCTGAAATATGAGACATTGACAGAATAAAGAATGAACTAAAATTGCAAAAAAAAAAAGAAGTAAATAAATTGATGTCATTTAATGTGATTGCTAAGGGAAGCGAAAGTTCCAACACAAATGGGTGAGGGATCATAATTGACAAAACCTCTAAAATTACCTATAAGAATTTAGGATTCTAGCAAACTAAATAAAAGAATTTAAAACAGTTCCAAATTTGCCTATGGTTGAGAAAGAATTAGTAAAGATATATCTGTTCAACTTGCCTCCTTGATCCTTTGACATATCCAATGGCCCAGGCTCTTTCAAGACCATAATTTAATGTGTTCTCAAGTCTGAAAATAGAAGCAAAAGTGAAGGGAATGATAAATCCTCGTGATCTTGTTGTAAGCTCATAGAAACATAAATATGATGCATTTGTATTTACAAATATTAAATGTAGACATCCAACTCAAAACCAATTAACAATGAGAGAAGCAACCCAAGATTACATAAGGCCCATGAATATCTTTTTATTTCCCAATGTGGGACTATTCTCTAACATGCCCCTCTAACATGCAATCCCTTGTTGGGGTTCCAAACTACAACATATTTTTTAAAGGGTGATATGGAGGGTGAAAAGGTTATTTGTTATTTGACATCCATTTCTATGCAGTCTAACTCTTGTATCTGATTAAAACTGGACATCCAGCTCCAAAGTCCAAACTAATTTGGTGGTGAGTGGAGTAGTTCAAGATTAATATAAGGCCCATGAATATCTTTAATTTACCAATATTGGCCTATTCTCTAACAAGAGATGCATGATTAAAAAAATCACTTTATTGTCCTCTACTCTAGTTCACGGCAATATTCACACAAAATCTATGTAGTTTCATTATCCAAAATAGCTATAAAGAGTTGCCTGCAATATATAGGAAAAGTGAGGGAGAAGCAATTGCTTATTGGACTACTACTGCAGCCCTTATAGAGTGAACACAAGCACACATTGGCCCACCGAATGTTTCATTTTACTTGTTATAGGCAAAAACCACAGGCCAAGCACTATTCTTTCATTCTATAAGTTCAGACCCAAAAAGTAACAATGACATGGATTTAGAGTTTATAATCACTTTTCTAATGTTGCCTTCATTACTTCTTGGGTTTTATTTTATTTTAGAGTAACAATGACACAAAATCTCACAGAGTTTCTCTATTTTATTTTAGTTAGCTTTTGATTCTACTTTTTGCAACGTTAAAAAAAAAATATTCTAAAACTTTGAAAAATATTTGGATTAAAACAAAAGGTTACTTGGCATTCTTACACATTGCCGTACTTGTCTTGATATGGCTACAAGGAAGTGTTTGATGAAATATTGATGAAAGTAAACATATGTTACCTCTATATATATAGTTTTTTTTTATAAATCCTATATGCTATTGTCCCCACACTGTCCATCTGTTTTAACATATAGGGCATATTTACACTAATCAGGATAGATATCTTTTTTTTGAGTGGTATTAATCATGACAGATATCATTATAAAAAAAAAGAACCTGTTTGCCATCAAAACATCCTATCTATATGCATGCACACATTTCATGTCATAGTTCTACAAACGATATAAGCAAAAAATAGTAAATAATGATCTTTAACCTGTATGTTGTTGCATGCCAT
>JAMKQA010032031.1:0-15771 GCA_024699735.1 Posidonia australis
TCAAGGCATGTAAGTCCACAAGTATATATAATTGAATATTTTGCTTTAATAACTACTTGTCATATTTTCTTAAGTGATTATTTAACATTTAATCACATTTCATTTGTTATCATCAAAACGTATTAATAGATTTTTCCAACAGACCGATCCAGATCGGTCTACCGAACCAGGGATTTTTGGCATACCGAATCTGTTTTTCGACATGTCGAATCTAGGCTCAAGTATGTTTATAAAATGTATTTCCCAAGGGCTTTCAAGATTGCTGTGTTTTGTCCCATTGAGATGGACTATGGGCCGTCAGTGGTGGTCTCCTAGGACCCCTGATGTACTGTTTTGTCGAGGTTTTGGAAGAATTTTCATAGATATGAAAATGGTTTTGGAAAGTGGATTTCAAAGAAATAGTTGGCCTGTTTTGGAAAATTTTTTCCTGGTTTTCTATGTGTGGGCCGAAACAGTGTGGGACCGTGTCGTCAGGACCAGGGAATGTGACGACATTCTCGGGTGGTAGGGCACGACTCCCTGAATGAGGTCGGGGGCCGAGATACCTGAGGTTGAGGGGCGTCGGGTCCTAGAGGTATGAGACTCCTTGACTGTCATCTCAAGGCTAGGGTTGTAGTCCACAGGTTGAAGTGTCTTGTGGCATAACAGGGAGGTATGATACTTCTACTGTCGCTATGAGCATTGAGGCTTAGGTATCGTCGGGTGTGGAGGTATGACACTCCCTCCTGAGCACCGTGTGTGGAGGACGCAGTGAGGAGGCGTACCCTGTGGTGTCTAATGAGGGTGGGACACGTGCCCCGTAGCTGGTAGCGTCCTGAGAGACAGGACAGCCTTCCCAGGGAGGGGTTTGCTTTGTGAGAGTTCTCCAGGTAGGAGAATCGCGAGACGATGCGACTCCTGCATAGGGTGACACATCCTAGCAGTGCAGACGCCGTTGGTTGCTCTACGGTGGGCTACTTGTGGCCAGAGTTTGGTTGCCTGGTGCTGGTCTTTCCTATTAGAAATATATTTTGTATTGATGATTATACTTGGACTAATGATTTTTTTGTATATTTTCAAGAAAGAAAAATAAGGTTGAAGAATTGTAATTACTTGAGTCATGTAAACCTTATGTAATATGTTGTAAATAAATATGTAAAGATATACATAGCAAATTAGTTGAAAAATAAAAGAACCATTTCGGCATACCGAACCAAATTGGTATAGCAAATCAAGAAGAAACGGCACAAGCATCGGCGTTCCGAATCAAAGATGAAGAATCAAAAATGGCATACCGAACCAAATCGATATACCGAATCAAGAAGAAACGACACAAGCATCAGCGTTCTGAATCAAAGATGAAGAATCAAAAATGGCATATCGGGGGAAAATCGGCATACCAAAGCAGGAAAAATCGACACAAGCAACGGAACTCCAAAAAAGAATGTGGAGATAAAGTTGAAGATAAAACGACATACCGTACTAAAACAATATACCATATCAGGAAAATTCGACATACCGAAATAATTTCAACATACCGAATTGTCCGAGAGTTGCAGTTTGAAGACACAAATGACATTTCGGAGGTCAAAACGGCATACCGATATAGTAGCCATTTATGACAGTTTTTATAGTCGTTAGATACATCTTTTGATGATCCTTTAGCTATAAATAGGCCTCCTACAAGCCATGATAGGACACACATCACATCAATCTACTTGTAACCCTTTATTACTGAACTTAACTTTGTCCTACGTTCTCTTCACAAGCCCGGTGTTCTAATCTCAATTTGAAAGTGCTCTGTGAAAGGGAAGTCATCTGTTATAAAGCTGCAAGAAAATGTTTTAGCTTCTCGGGATACGAGAAGTGGAAGAAGCAAGGATTGGGTTGGTGGGACAACCAACACAAGTAAGTGTTTTATTACACAAAGTATAAGGGAAAATCTCAAAAGGGTCTTGAAGAGTGGACTAGGTTGGGGTTTGGCTGAACCACTATAAATTGCATGAGTATTCAATTTCTCTCATCCCTTTTTTGTGCATGAATTAGTCTTAATTTCAAATCTATATGATTGTGTAATAGTTGGCTGTTTACTTTATTAAAACACCTCATTTTGTTTAACTTGTAACTAAAATTGTAAAATTAAATATTTAAAACTAAAATTCTCTATTCACCCCCTCTAGAGAAGCCATTCGATCCTACAATTGGTATCAGAGCAAGGTTTTCTAGAGTTAGATTAATTGTCTACTAGAATACATGGCTTCTTAATCATTTAACAATAATATTATGGAGGGACAAAACATTAATAGATCACCATTTCTTGATGGAATAAATTACAGTTACTGGAAATGTAGGATGATTATATATTTGAAATCAATAATTTTTGAATTATGGGATGTAGTAATAAATGGCTTTACCTTAAGCTCTACATCCTTTAGAGAGTAGAGTAATGAAGAAAAAAACCCTAGCCCAATTAGATGCTAAAGGATTAAATATACTATTTTGTACTGTTAGTAAATAACAATTTAATAGGATTTCAAACTGCAAGAGTTCCCATGAAGCATAGCATATTTAAGTGGTCATACATGAAGGAACTAACCAAGTTAAAGAAACAAAAATAAACATGCTAGTTCATAAGTTTGAACTATTTAAAATGAAAGATAATGAACCCATAAGTGAAATGTTCACTATATTTAATGAGATAACTAATAACCTACAATCCCTTGGCAAAGATTATTCTCAAAGTGAATTAGTGAGGAAAATTCTTCGATCTCTTACCCCTGAATGGGAAAAGAAGACCACTGCCATAGAAGAAGATAAGGACTTATCAACATATTCCCTAGAAGATTTAATAGGAAAAGGAATAAATTGAAAACTCTAAGAAGAAGAATATAGCACTAAAAGTTACTTCAGACTCAGAAGAATCCGAAGATGAAAATGAAGACATTACCCTATTAACAAGGAAATTTAAGAAATTCATTAAGAGAGGAAGATTTCAAAAGAAATTAAATAAATATAAAGATAAAAATAAAGAAAAAGATGATCCACCCCTATGCTTTAAATACAATAGATCAAGACATCCTCAAAAGAGATTGTTCCCATCTAAGGATGAAAATTAATAAAAGGAATGAAAGACCTATCAAGAAGAAAGCCATCCAAGCCACATGGGATGAGAGTGACTCATCTTCTAATGAGGACTCTGCCTCAGAAAATGAAAAAGCCAACATGTGCTTCATGACACAGGCTAGTGAAATTGGCTCTTCCTTCAACATGGAAGACATCAACATGGAGGAACTCCTAGAGGCTTTTAACGAATTATGTGAAAGATACAAGACACTAAAAGCTAAAAACAAAAGCCAAAATCAAAACATAGAAAAGCTTACAAATGAAAATGAGAAACTCATTAGTGAAGGTAAAATTTTGCTTGACTAAAATGATGAGCTAAATCAGGAAAATATTGAACTAAAGCAAGAAATCAACCATATGAAATATAACATAAAAAATCTAGAAAAAGATATTACAACATTAAAAATCAATAGCAATGACTTACTCAGCACTGTAACCAAATTCACAAAAGGGAAAGAAAACCTAGATAAAATCCTCTCAAGTCAAAGACATTCATTGAACAAACATGGAATTGCATGTTATTTTTGCACTAAATCGTACACATTTTCCTGTGTAAATAATTCCTAAACAATTTTCATACATTTAGAGTCTTGTATTTGCGTGCACATTTACGCATATGCGTGCACATTTACACATATGCATATCATTTCATGCCATTTTCCATAGCAGGCCAAACTGGGCCTAGTCCGCGGGCCAGGCCGGGCCTGCCCGTTTTCCATGTCTAGGTGTTTCCTTAAGTAGGCCAGATAGGCATGAGTAATGGGCCTTGGTGTGTACTCATGGGTGAAGGCCCAGGTGTAAGTGGGGATTGTGGGTTCCCGCTATCCCCAAATAGTGATGTTGTGGTAGAAATTAGAGGACTTGATTGGCCGCCCCTTCGGCAATTAGTGAGAGCTGGCTGGCATTGACCTTGTCCCAATGGGCACATGTGTGGGTGAAGCATTGTAGGGTTGGGAGTATCCTGTCTCCTCCTCTTCCCTGATGTCCTCTTCAATGTGTTGTCCTTGGGCTTCACTTATAGGAGGAAATGTGGGGGTAGAGCCTCCAGATGAGTAGTCGAAAGGAATGGACACATAAGGGAACTAGCAACGAGGCTTATGTTGTTGAAAACTTGGAGTGTCTGGCTCTCCCATGGAAAATGTCAGAGTGTTGAAGAGGAACTCATGTTGCCCATGAACATTGCTAGCCTAAGATGTAGAAGGTGGTGTGGCTGCCATGTCGGTTGTAGCTTGGGTTGTGTTTGATGTGGTAGTCACGTCAAAGGGATCGACATATGATCTAAACCATGCTTGTTGAGCCACTGACAGCATCAACCGGTCTCTTTGATAGTTTATTACTATAGACACCCCAATTTTGGAGTCACTTGATAGTAGACTCCTCTAGAAAGAAGCTCTGGTTGCAACCACCAAAACCCTAACTCTCAAACCTAAACCCAAAACCCGAGCTCAACCTAAACCCACAAACCCACTCAAGCCCCCACAAGTCCATTTAGGCCCACACAAGCCCACTCTAACCTAATCAAAGCAAAAACCCATAATTAAAAATTAAAACCAAACAAAACTCATTTAAAACATTTAAAATCAAAATTAATCAAGTAAAAACCCTAATTAAAACCAAAATCAAATAAAATCCATTTAAACCATTTAAAATCCAAATTAATCAAGTGAAAACCCTAATTAAAATCAAAATCCATTTAAACTATTTACAATCCAAATTAATTAAGTGAAAACCCTAATTAAAATCAAAATCAAGTAAAATCCATTTAAACCAGTTAAAATCCAAATTAATCAAGTGAAAACCCTAATTAAAACCCTAATCAAGTAAAACTCAATAAAATCCATTAAAGAATAAAATCTAATTAAAAAGAAACCCTAATCTAAACAAAAATCAAGCAAAAAAAAAACAATTAAATCAAAATTTAAATTAAATCCCAACTACAACCAATTAAATCAAAATTTAAATTAAATCCCCAATTAAATCAAATAAAAATTAATCAAATCTAAATTTAAAAGTAATCAAATCTAAAACCAAACCCAAAACCCTAATTAAAATCCAAAACCCTAATTAAATCACTTAATCAAACTTAAAGCTAAAACCCAAAACCTAAATCACAAAAACTCAATTTAAAATCACAAAAAACCTAAGATAAACAAAACCCTAATAAACCCAAAAATCATAATTAAAATCAATTAACTAAACTTAAGGAAACCCAAAACCCTAACTACAATCCAAAAACCCTAATTAAAATTAATTAATTAAACCTTAAATCACAAAATCAAAAATTAAAATCACAAAACCTAATTAAAAACCTAAATCTAAAACCCAAAATCCCTTAAAAAACCCTTAAAAACAAAAACCTAAAAAAATCCAAATCACAAGCCCAATTGCCAGGCCCAAAACCAACCCACAGCACCCATATTCCTCTTCAATCACAAACTTAGGTAAATAAGAAAATAATTCTAGCCAACCCTGGATCTCCGGTGTCATCTCCGGCAAAATCCCTTCATCTCCGGTGCAAATCTCTTGACTCCAGTGATCTCCAGCCATTTCCCTCTCCAGCTCATGTCCGGTCCAACGACGTCCAGCCACTGGAGGAGGATCAATGGCTCTAGAAGGCTTCACCATAGTTTAAAAGACCTACTGTCGACAGTGCTTCGAACCTAGAGAGAAATCTCGCTTCAACCCACAAAAAATCATTTTGAAACCCTAGAGCCCTTGGCAACCCACCTCCAGAGCCTTCCTCCAATCCTTAGCAGCCTCAGCAACCCCAGTCACTGCTAGAGCAATCACCGGAGCACCATCGACAAGCTCCACCAAGGGAACAACAACCTTCAGTCAAGTACTCCTCCTCCCCTTTTAGTTCAAACCTTTTCCTCTTAGTCCCGTCAGGTTAGGTTGAGTCTTCCAGGCGTGCTTCGCCGAAGTTGGCAAGCCCAACCCGCCATCGTCTCCATCTCTGGTGGTGGGTTCACCACCACCGACGAGGCCATTGGCCTCCTAGGTCTAGGTGAGGCCCCATGGGCCTCTCCTCCCTCTTTCTCCTCCTCCTCCTTGAGCTCCCATCGCTCAAGAGGAGATTCCTCTAGCCTCTTGTGCTCGAGAACACCGTTGTCGCCCCTGCAACCATCGACTGCCACCGTCGCAGCTTTGGTGCCCTACGGACTCTCCCACCACTCACGACCACCTCCAGAAGGTCCACCTCCTTGCCAGGAATCTCTCCACGTAGCCGCGCCATCTTTCTAGACACCAGAGTGACATCCCCATCTCCACCGCGTCGGCCACCAACTAGGGAGGTGAATGGAGCCACCCCGACTTACTCGATCACCTTTGGCTCCTCCGGAGCATCTGCCATACTACTGGGAAGCTCCCCCGCTCGGCACCACGCCATCCCAGTGGCAGCCCCGTCATCAACCACTCCGTCGTCGTCTTCTCCGACGTCGACAGCTCCTCGCCAGAGCTTGAGGTGGGAGAAGCACCTCTGCCTCCTCCAACCCTACCCTACACCCAAAAGACAATCGTCGCGCCGCCCTCAAGCTTCCCCGACTGTCGCCCGCTATTCTCCGCTGCTACATCTCAACTGGACCGTCACCAGAGTTCGCGCTGAAGTGGAGACACCGGTGATTCGCCGGTGATCTTCGAAGGGGGTTTGTTTTGCCTAGGCCTTTAGATTTTTAGGTTTCTTGCATTTAGGCACTTAGATCCTTACTTTTAGCTCCTTTTTTTTTTTGTATTTAAGCCCCTGTAGTTGTAAATAAGATTTCTTTGCCTTTATTTTATTGTAAAAATTGCATGTTATTCCTTAAATGTTTTCTATTTTGGTGATCAACTCAATAAATATTTGTTTTATCACATTTAAGCCTCTGAAATCATGTTTTCTTAGCAACTAAGTCCTAAAAAGTTGCAGGAAGGCCCTAGAGCCTATTAAAATAAACCTTCTGTGTGAAATTTTGCATTTAGACCCTTAAAAGACTTTAAAATCACACTGATCATCATAAAAGTCTAATTTTCATCACATTTAAGCTCTAGAATTTTGCATGTAAACCCTTGAATTCATAGCATACATATTGAGTGTAGGAAATTTGCATCCATTCACCCTAATTTAATTTCAAACCCATTAATTAGGGTTTTAATTGTTTTCACACACCTTTTTGGCATTTTTCACTTTTTATCTGGTAGTTTTGCACTTAAATATAGTATTCACTTAAAAATCATCTTTGCATTGTAACATGATCTTTGATTTCATGTTTTGGTCACCTTTACACTTTATGTATGAATTTTGCACATTAAACCCTGACTTCTCAAGAAATTACCAAGATGCAACTTTCACACATCTCACACCATAGTGCCAAATTTTCATTTAATCAATCACCTGCACACTATGATAAAAGTCACTGAATATACTTTAATCAAGGTTTCCGCTTTTTTCGTGAATTTTGCATTTTAGTCCCTCATCTTGTCCTTTAACAGGTTTACATCATTTTCTCGTATTTTAAACCTTGCTTCCATCAAGTTTTCTTGTAAATAACATTTTGCATATATTAGACCATGCATGCACATGCATATATTCATCATACTTAGTCATGTGAAATTACCAAATTGCCCCTGTGCAACCAACTCACGCACATGCATGTTAGTTTTTGCACTAAGTCATGTCTTAATCATTCCCCAGCATCTTTTATATATTTAGGTACACTTTCACGCATGTTTGCATTGTTTCCATTACACTTGCATATCATTTCATCTATTTTGAGCAAACCTACATCCCATGTGTATTTCCGTGGATTTTTCTCCAACCCATTTTCTGATTCCTTCGCTTGATATTTGGTTTGATTTCCTTCATTTCATATTTTTGAATTTTGTTTTATTTGATTTAGATTTCATTGCCCGAGGGCATACATTAACTGACCAAAAGGCCCACATTGGCCTAATTGTGGATTATTTTCCTTTTTTTATTTTTATGACATTTTCCATGATTCTGACGATTTGGGTTGACCCCACTTTTGATTCTTTTGATATCGGTATGGTTTTCTAGAACATTCCTTCCAGAAACATCGTTATTTCATGTGATTTTCTTCATATGTCATCATTTGCCTATTTTACGCGGACTTTTTTGCAGTTTTTCCATTATGATTTCCGTGATGTTTTTTATGATTTTGATGATTTGGGTCAATCACATTTTTGATTCTCTTGAGATTGGTATGATTTCCTCAGCCATTCTCTCAAAAAACGTCGTCATTTCATGTGATTTTCTTTATCGTTTCATATTTCACTATTCCATCATTTCGTGTCGTTTTCTTTGCAATTTTCGCATGCATCTTGCACATCCATCTGGTCTTGACTTGGTATTCATATTAGCGTAATTAGAGCATAATCCAAGCTTAGCAAGCATTCATTTAGCCTCCAGCAAGCGAATCAGACTAGAAAGACCGAGTTTCTCGTACGGAGTTGCCTAACACCTTCCCTGTGCATAATAAGAATCATTGCCCATCCTCTGATTTGTAAACATTTGGCCTTTTCATTTACATCATATGCATTCATCCCTTTTTATGGTTTGTTTGTGGTTTTCCTCATCTTTCCCTTAAAAGGCTAGATGGCGACTTCGATTTTTTCGTTTTATCTTATCTTTCGCCTTCACCATCCTAGTATGGTTGTGGCCTCCTCCCTCTGGTGCGACTCCGTGCTAGATCCCCAAGCGGGCATGGTCACAATTACAATTAACTAAAAAGAAAAGGAAGAAGAAAATACAGACTCCACGTAACTCTATGCTAAACCCTACTACAAAATGTGTAAAAATGTAAAGGAAATACAGACTTAACGTAAAAGAACACAAAGGCAACGTTCGTGCTGCTGTTGGACCAAAAACTTGAACTTAGAGATCTGAACTAACGTCCCTACACCCTGTTAATGCGTGCACACTCAAATCACTCTGTAGACAAGTTAAGCAGTGCGCTCCTGTCATGTCACCTATTACTGAGGTGACACAACACGTTCCCGATACAATAGGCAACGCCAAAAGTCATTAATCAGTCAGGTGGCTCGTGCCCTTGGCTACTCCAGCAACCGAAATCTATCCTAGACAAACCAAATACCAAACAAACCTAGTTATGCAATCAAGTTTCAGACAAAACGTTGTTTTTCCTGGGTTTGGAAAATTAATTAGTGGCTTGATTAACCTACATTCTCTCAGTCAAATAGGTTCCTATGGCAAGGGTGGGGCCAACTTCAGGGACACTAGCGCTCACTCAATAGGATTTTTGGCTCTTCAATACCGCTCTTTGACCTTTATTAGGGTCCACCAAGAGGGCCTAGACTGCAGATTTGTCTCTCTAAAGAGGGGCTCGCAACCCAGGTGTTTGTCCTTAGGGTCGGCCCTAGCAAACCACACAGCAATAAATAAACAGAAACTAGCAAGATATCAAGTATCTACAAGGACATATTACAAACTCAGGGAGAGAGATTTGTAGATATCCCATTTTTGCATTTTCTAGAGTCCATCTAGGATAGGAACCTTTCAGGCGCCCCAGATCATAGGATTAAGGATCTTCTACTCTATCTTCTAGATATTTCATGCTTTCTTTAAAAACATTCTTGATTTTACTTGGTTCAAGGTTGTTTGCTGTGGTAGAGCTAACCCACTCAAGCTAGTGGCAGGCTTGAGTCCATAGAACACTTTTAGTGTGAGTCGCTAGCTGTGGCAAAGCTAACACTCTCATCTTACTCAAATTGGTGGCTGATTTGAGTACTCTGAGCTTCTAGAAGATGTTTTTATGATTTCATGTGATTTTTGAGTATTTTTCGAACTTTTAAGGAACTTCTCTAGATTTAACATAAAATAAATGGGGTAAAATACAAAAGACTAGGTTATCACCTTCGACAATGGCGACAAGTTTAGCCGCCACGTGTATAGGCGACAGATCCCACCACCTATCACAAAAACAATGAGGAGTTGTAGCGCCAACTCAATAGGCACCTGACTTCTTGGACTTCTCTCTTTAGATAATTTGTCATCCTAGGCTTTAATACAATATATGGGATATTTATAAGCATTATCATGATTTTTCCTATGATTATTCTAATTTCTAGGATTTTCTAAGTACTTAAATATTTATGGAATATCGTATAAATCTTTATCAATGCTAGATAATTCCATAAACTTTTAAAATAATGGATGATGTTAGGATTAGTATCATACATTTTTATCATGGTTTAAACGAGATATGATATTAATTAACACTTTTTTCAATGCTAGAATTATCTATAATTTTGAAAGATAATTTCAACTGTGCTTATTTTTTAAATATTTATTTAATTAATTACAAGACTTTTATAGATATATTTGACATAATTCTCGTAATTATTGGGGATGTTATTTTTTAAATTTAATTTTGATTTTGAATTTGGATTTAAAATTTGATTTTGAATTCAAATATCTTCTAGAATACTTTAGCGATTTTGAGAGAGTTTGAAAAGATCAAGACGAGTCGTTTACAGTTGCTAGATATTTGTTGAATCGGTTTTGGATTTTATTTTTAAACACGATGATATTTATGACTCGATGCCACTACAACGGCGACTAGCCCCCAAAAGAGATTTTTGTCTATTTTTCTGCAACGAGAAATAGAACCTTCTGGGTTGTCGCTGCCCTATGTGGCGACATGTCTAGATATGTCGTTGATCCCACCAACGACGAGTTTTAAATATCTCCATTTTTGAATTTTTGAATTGATTTGGCTTCTAGAAGCAACTAAAATCCGTTCTGACGAGGTTTTTCACGTCCTAGCGTCTATAAATAGACCCCCAAACCTTGAGTTCGGAGAAGCCTTCCAATTTTAGAGAGATTAATTCCTAGCGAAGCCCTGCCGAAATCATCCTAGATCCATAGAGATCCTTTCAATCCAAGCCTATGCGCTCCTTCGGAGCTCCATCTAAGCCTCCACTTCCTCATCCACTCCACAGTATACGAGGGTGAAGGGAGTATCTTCTAATTCTTGCATTTTTTTTTATCACATAAATCCATTACATGACATAGATTAGCCCATGGCATATGCATACAAGGAACCACTCCCTGGTTAGTATTTAGTTGCATGTTTAAGTTTTTCTTTTATTATTTGTTTACTACACCTAATCTAATCTCTTGTTTTTCTTATTTGTTTTGAAGGGAAGGATCTTACATAGTTCAAGGAAGCCACCGAACAACATCCAACCGTCGATTTGATAAGCCAATGACCCCACGACCTCAACGTCACACCAGATCTCGGGTTTCCACATCAGACCAAGAGCAAAACACAATGGGGGGTCTTACAAAAATTGGCAATCACAATGGGACAGGTTTAAGCCAACCCCCGTGCTACGTAAGTGTTCTTCCCTTTCTTTTTGTCAATTTTTAATTTATTCTTAGATTTTGTGTCATTTTCGGTTTGGTGGTAGCACGCATAGGTTTTTGTGACACTCTAGAGCTTTTACTTGGGTTTTTCTAGTGACTAGGGATCTAGATACTCAATCGCTTGTTGATACGCCGCCATTACTCGACACCCCAAAAAGAGGTGACTTGTTCAAGCACCACTATGGTAGGAGACTGAAATCCAAAGTTTTTTCCTACAGACTTTCGGTTTTTTCTTGTCTGTGTTGTTTTTTCTAAGCCTGCAATAGCAATATGCATGCATAAAAAACGACAAAAACTCCTATCCACTTGTTTTTTAGTTTTTTTTATCGATTTTTAGGGTTTATTTTTTGTCCACCAATAGGGTTGAAACTAATCGTGTGATAGTAAAGTTAAAGTCCCTTAAGAGTCCCCTTCTAGTCTGAACAACTGAGTCAAGTGAACTGGACCAGTGCCAGTCGCTTACCCATGCTCCTGTTTGGTTGGGATTATTAGACCGGGAAACTTAAGGTGTCCGAGGGGCATATTTCAGACTCCATCTTTTTCCCTGAGTCTGTAATAAACCCTAGTAGATACTTGATATTTCCTGTTTTGTGTTTAATTATTGCTTTGTGGTTTACTAGGACCGACCCTTAAGGACAAAAACCTAGGTTGTGGACTCCTCTTTCGAGAGACAAACCCGCAATCTAGGTCCTCTTGGTGGACCTTAACGAAAGTCAAAGAGCAGTACCGAAGAAGCCAAATTCCATTGAGAGACCCTAGTGTCTTGAAGTTGGCTTCACCCTCACCATAGGAACCTACATGATTGAGAAAACGAAGGTTAATTAAGCCACTAATTAAATTTCCAAATCCATTAAAATCTACATTTTCCTATTGTGTAGTTAGGTTTGTTTGAGTGTTTGGTCTGTCCAAGACAGATTTGGGTTACTAGATCAGTTAGGGGTAAAAGCCGCCTGATTGACTGGCGACTCATTCCATCACCCATCTGAACGACGACGCAATCTGTCGCGGTAGTTACAAGCGTCGTCAGACAGACCACTCTGATGGACTTGTTTGCAGGATGATGTGTGGTCTGTGCTTGCATGCTCACAGGCTATAGGGTTACAGATACAGTCCTGGGTCTTTAGTTTATTAGTTAAACAGAGTTGTAAACATTTTCATTGTGTTTGTTTGCGTTCGAGTCTATGTTTTTTTTACATTCCTAGACACTTGTAGTAAAGTGCAATTTAGTGTTATAAAGAGTCTGTATCTTTTCCTTTTTTGAGTTATTTGTAATAAACCATCAAGGGAGTTGGTCAAAGTTAGCGGATGCACACTACTCCTACACGAATCCTCTCCACGTGCAAACCATGTCAAGTGCAGTCCGAACCACAATGGGCATCACAACTACTCCAACATCTACAGCTTGAGCATGTAGCAGTGCTGTGGGTCGACACGAGCACATGTTCAATCCTTCAGATCCACATGGGGACCAACTTTCTGATAGAGGGAGTGAAAGAAGGGGAGTGGGAGAGATGAGCTATACCCAATCCTAAAGTACCTAGAGTACCCCTTTACCAATCAATTCCCATGCATCACCTGAAGGGGAAGTTAGCCAAGCCCATCAGATTCCAATCTCTCTAGCCCACAAATTCTAAATGACCATGGATCCTCCCTCCTAAACTCCTACCAAGGCCCAATAGCCACACCATTTATGGGAAATACATACACTGCATCACCAAGCCCAACGATAAATTTCCCAGCATAAGGCCCAATAACACAATCTCCCACTCAATATTCTACAACCCTGGTCTACCCCTTGGTTTCATAGGTTGCACCACCTCTATCAAGTCACTATTCAAATCCATACTGTAGACACCCTGATTTTGCAGTCATTTGGCAGTGGACTTTTCGGATCATGCTCCAACTACGGTGGACCCAACTTGACCCTTTAAACCCAAAATAGCCAAATCTTGTCCTAAAACCCAAAATAGTAGCCCGAGCCCAAACCAAACACCATAGGCCCAACCATAAACCCATTTCGCCCCACAAAGATAAAACTAAAATCAAAATCAAACATAAACCTAAAAATAAACTAAACTAAAACTGAAATCAAACATAAACCTAAAAATAAAATAAACTAAAACCAACTTAAGCATAAACCTAAAAAAATAAAATAAAATAAATCAAAAATAAAACCAAACCTAAATCAAACCTACAAAAATAAATAAAAACAAACCAAAACCAAAACAAATCTAAACCTAGAAATGAAAACAAACCCAAGAATAATAAACCAAGAATAAGCCCACACCATAGGCCCAACCTAAACCCTAGGCCCACACAAAGCCCATGCAAATCCAACTCATCCTCACCATCTGTTCAAAAGCCCTACATCCGACGTCCCTCATGCAACTATGTACATTATAAAAGCCACCCATCTTCACAAACAATAAAAAAGGGGAGGATTCACGTGGAGAGAAGAAAGGAAGAGAAAAGGAGAGAAAGGAAAACCCTAAGATTCACATAGGAAAAAAAAAAAGAGAAACACCGACCAAAAACCCTAGCATCAACATGAAAGAGAGGATGAGAGAGAGGTCCATAGCAGCCCAAGGCCCCCTCCACGTCCAGCAGCTGCCGCCACTACCGAAGGACGTCAAAACTCATCCACCACGTAGGTATAACCTCTTATCAACGTTGGGTTTGATTATACGGAAATTATTTTCATGTTTTCAGCGCATATCAATGTGTGTTTGAGGGTTTTCTTGTCGTTTTATCTCAGTTCAACGTGTTATCCATGTTTTCCGACAATGGCTCGCCGTCCACGTGAGGCCACCAGCCCTTGAGCATGAGCGGTGATCCCTCTCCCCTATTTTGCATGCATCAGGTCTTCCTCCACGCCCACAATCCACACAAACCCAACAGCCACCAACACCACATCCAAACCAGTTGCCTTCGACCCACAAACCCAACGACCATGCACCACGTCAAAAATTGGCCGCCTTCAACCAAACCAACCCAACATTGACCATGACCTCCACGTCATCGACGCCCCAGAGCCTCCCTAGTCTTAGCCACGTCCTGTCCAAGCCCATACAGGCATCCCCGTCACCCCACAAACCAGAGACCACGTCAAAAAAGCCTAGACCCATGCAGTAGAGAGGGGGAGAGAGAGAGAACCCAACGCCACCTCCAACAGCCACCCAAAACCCTAAACCCATGTAGTAGAGAGAGAGAGAGGAACCAAACCCCAGCCTAAACCCTAGACCCATGCATGCAAGAGAGAGGGAGAGAGGAGGAAGACAGGTTTATAACCCTAGATAGTCTCTACATGCGAGAGGAGAAAGAAGACCATTAATCGTCCTAACTAAGGGCAACTAGTCTCATCACCAAACCCATAGGCAACAAAGTCAGGTGCCTATAAGACAGGCGACAGATGACTTTCAACACAATTTTTCCTATAGTCTTTGATTTTTACTGTCTGTGTTGGTTTTTGATCGCCTGCAGTAGTAATCTGAATAAATGAAAAATGATAATATTCTTGTCCATTGTCATTTTGGCTTTTACCTGGTTTCTAGGGATGTTTTCTGTCCACCAATAGGGTGGAAATTATTTGGTTGATAGAAAGGTTATAGTTCTTTAGGATTCTCTAGCTAGTTTGACCAACTAGACAGAGTGAACCTAGGCCAGTGCAACTCGCCTACCCATACTCTGTCTCGGTTGTGATTATTTGGTCAGGGAACCTAAGGTATCCTAGGGGCTTGTTTCAGACTTCACCTTTCTCCCTAAGTCTGTAACAAACCCTAGTAGATACTTAATATCTTACTATTTTGTGTTTATTTATTGCTTTGTAATTTGCTAAGATCGACCCATAAGGACAAAATCCTGGGTTGCAGGCCCCCTTTTAAAGAGACAAACCAATAGTCTAGGCCCTCTTGGTGGACCCTAACAAAGGTCAAAGAGTGGTACCAAAGAGCCCAAATCCTACTAAGTGACTGCTAGAATCCCAGAAATCAGCATCACCCCTACCATAGGAACCTACATCATTGAGCTAACATAGGTTAATCAAATCATTAAGTCAATATTTGAACTCAATAAAATCGATTCTCTGAAACTTGATTACTTAATTAGGCTTGTTTGACGTCTGATCTGTCCAAGACAGATATGGACTGCTAGACTGTGACATCTGGGCCTGATTATCCATTTTTATTATAAACCATGTAATTATTTGCAATATTGTGTATAATGGTTTATTAATGGGTAATCTGTTGTTTCTTGGTTGTGTGAGGTTGTGGTTGGCTTTCTGTGCATCT
>JAMKQA010032032.1:0-12260 GCA_024699735.1 Posidonia australis
CACGTACTGGGTGGCATTCTTGTCACTCACGCGTGTTTTCTTGTCCCCTTGTTTTCAGGTGCTGAGCTGTAGGAGCAGTCTTCCCTGGTGCAACTTTTCGAGCTACACTTGCCGCACACAGGTCTGGGTAGTTAGCTTTGTTTATTTTAATATTGCTACTTAGTTGCATTTAATTGTGTTTGGGTAGTTCTTATACTGTTGTGTAGCACTGGGGTGTTACACGTCTCCATTGAGAGAGGCGACAAATCAGTGCCTTCCTCAAAAATCTAGATTTTCTCACATCGTTTCAAATTCAGAAATCCACGTCAGAGCTGGTTGCCAATGAGACCGGTGACACAACCCCTGGACCTTGCCACTAATAAAAATTAATCGCGAATTGAGTTATGAAATAAAAAAGAAGACAGAATAAAATAAACCCAAAATTAATTAAACTCTTAACTTCATAAAAATAAAAGTCACAGAATATCCAAAAAATACACCAAAAAAATAGAATATAACTAATAAAGTTTATCTCGAATTCCAAACATCCGGTCGAACTGCTCCCTATCCTCAACATATTTCTACAGAGAAGGGCGAAGCTGCAGGTACTACTTCATGTACTGGGACTCTTGCAACTCCCGAGTAGCCGCAGAAAGTCGAGCCCCCTTTATGGAGATACTTCAACCAACGTACGCCCAATGGGTTATGTATTCTAGGACCATCCTCTCATCGTGGTCACCAACCTCTTTACGGCCCAGAGCGGAGGAGTTAGCACTAAATCTGTAGGAAGGGAGAGCCCCTGATTCAACAGTGGCAGGCAATGGTGGATAGGGTACGACACAAAGGATCTAGAACCCACCAACACAAGCCCCATATGATGGTGAACTATCGTCATCACCCGTGCTTTGAAGGCCTCTGGTAACTGCGGCATGTAGTCAAAGTCCTCCAACAACAGCTGGCCAAAATGAAGACCATAGTCATGGAAGCTCAACTTGTTAAAGTCAACCATAGCAACGGCAGTGGGACTTGAACCAACTATGGAGGAGAAAAGGGGAACCAAAGAACTTCCCTGAGCACGAAGCATTAGATAGCCCTTCCTTAGTGTATGCAAGAACTGCAGGAATCAAATACAGGTCAAGACAAGCCGCCACCAGCATAAGGAGATCAACGTAGTGAAGGTCCAATGTGAAATGATCGTCTACAAACAACGCCAGTCCCCCAACTCCGATGTACAAGCACATCCACAGCTTCATCGGGGATAACTCACGAGTACAGATGACCTCCCATAAGCCCCAGAGATAGAGCCTTCCCCCATGCATTAAATCTTTGCTAGCCTCTAGGCCCTCGCCCAGGAACCAACCTATCTTCCTGGCATCCATGGTCTCAAAAAATATAGCGAAGCGGTCGTCAAGCACCGACATGGATTCCATCGCAAGGTCGAGAAGGGAGGTAGCCTCCTTGCATGAGACCAAAGTTTCCCCACAGGCAATGGTGAAAGTGTTGGAGGAGGCATTCCAAAAAGCCATCAGTGCATGCAGAAGTGGCCAAGGCACCAAAACACATAGTAGGGCTAACAATTTTTCAAAACCACTACATTCAAAAAGATGTTTATTACTCTCTGCATGGTTAAGCAGACGTGACACCCACGGAAGGCTATAGTGGAAGGAATTGTGGATATTTGGGCATTCAGTGAGATTCACTATGACCTGTGATACAAGCAATTGAGCACAAGGAGGCACATACAAACACAGAAGAAGGAAACAAGACCAAAGAAGAGATACGTACCTGTAACATCTGTGCCTGGTTTTTCCATTTAATATAAACCATGGAATTTCTTGTAATTATTTGTGTATGATTTATTAATGGTAAATCCAGTTTGTGTTTTGTTGCCTGTGGGCTCCCTCTGTGTTTTTGTGCCCCTGGTTTCTCCCCTGTGGTGTGTTTTCTTTGGATAGTGGGTCGGTTCTTGCATTGGGACCTGTGTTTGTGGTGGACCCACTTGGGCTTGGGCTTGGACCCGGTCAAGAGCCAGCAGGAGCCGTGCCCTTTTTCCCGTCTTCTCCACGCCTGTGACCGATCTCCCGATCTCGTGAAACCTAGCGAGGGAGGGCTGCTCGTTCCAGCCCATCTGTCCAGAGCTATGCGTAGCTGGTGGACGCCGGTGGGATTCCAGGATGGCAGGCGTCGGGGGTGTTAAGAGGAGGTGTGCGCCATGAGGGAGAAGCAGAGAGACCAGAGAGACGGCGAGAGGGAGTGTGGTGGCTGTGGAGGAGTCGCGCGTCGGAGGAGCTCGCGCGAGGGTGGGGAAGGCCGGTGTCGTGTACCGCCGGTGTTAGAGGGCACGCGAGGCTCGTCGAAGCTAGGTACGCATTTCCCTACCGTTTCCCCTTCCGTCTTCCTCCATTAGTTGAGGCATGTTGGGTTTAGAGGGAAAATCATGGAAAATCATGTTAAAAATCATGCAAAATGAGGAAAATGTTGGGAATGTGTTGAATCATGTGTTTGTGGTCATATGATGCCGATTCGTGGATAATTTTATGAGATTTTGCTAGTTAATGTGAAGCATGCTACAGTTGTGTTGAATGAGTCTTGTGCCTTTGTGATTTTCCATAGAACAGCATGCTAAATGGATTAATGTTTTCTTTGAAGGGTTTTGGAGTAGACTTGAAGGTCTACACCTCATGTTTTATTGGTGATTTTTGTGGCATGTTAGATGGGTCTGATCCTTACTCCCACTTTGGGGAGAAGAAACGGCGAAGATCGGGGAGATTTCTGCAATCGCAGAAATTCGGTATGCCGAATTGGATTCGGTATGCCGAAATGCTCCCAGGTGGTTCCCTGGACCACTGATTCGGACGACCAAAGCATTTCGGTCGACCAAATCAGGGGATTTCGAACGACCGGGTGATTTCGGTCGATCGTTCTAACGGGGGACTGGTTTATCTAACAGGGTTTCGGAATGCCAAAATGTTTTGGTCGACCGAATCAGGGAATTTTGGTCGACCGGAACGAGATTCGGTATGCCGAATCAGAGCCCTGAGTTAAATTGAAAATGCATAGAAAAATGATGATTAAATATAGATAAATACATGATAAAGGTATGGAATGCATGGAAATGACATGTAAGATGATGTATGCCAGTATGTTGTTTTTAATGATGTTTTCCATGAGATATTGAAGCATGACTTCTGTGTATGAATATGGACCTGTGTGAGGGGTGATTGCATGGTGCCAAGATTTGATGCATATTGCATGTGATTTGCAAAGAGCTTTATGAATGAAAAATGGTTTTGATAAACGTTTTGAAAAGACAAATTGTTTATGATTTTAAAGAGATTAAAGGATATAGTAGGAACCACAATGAAACCAGGACTTACCGACGAGGTAGTGAGACCTCAAGAAAGGTCAGGGACTGTCCTTGGTAAATGTGGTTGCCGAGTTTGCGGTCCGGGGTAGGAGCCTCGAGACTGTGGTGGTATTGTAGGACCCGGGGTATGAGAGACCCGGACTACCCTCAGTGCTGGTGCTGTACGGGTCTGGGGTTAGAGTCCCCAGTTGCTCGGGCACCAAGGCATCCCTAGGACATACTCCATGCTTGTACCCGTGAGGGTACATTTTGAGGCTACGGCCGGGGCAGTTGAACTCCAATACGGGGTGGTTCATCGTGATACTGCAGTGTGGGTGTGTTGACATGGAATCCTCACCAGCTGCTTGAGGCCAGGTCGATCGCCTGTGGCCAGGGTGATGCGACCAGTTTTGGAATGGAAAAGTGTGGATTTGTGTGTGTGGACTAGTTCCTAGCCTGGATTGTTATAAGTTGTGCTAATGGTTTTTAAATGATGTTTTGGGCTAGGAAACTAGATGAAATGATTTGTTTCTCTAGTGTTGAGAAAAAAAGGTTTATGAACGAGCATGAGGTTTTGAAAGAAAAAGAAAATAAAGTTTGAAATGCCATTGTTTTCCAATTTTTTCTAATTGGACATGTAGTTTTGGCAATGGTAGTTTTCTAGCAATGTTTTTCGTGGGGTTTTAGTGCTGTTTTGGGGCACGTACTGGGTGACATTCCTATCACTCATGCGTGTTTTCCTTGTCCCTTTTGTTTCAGGTGCTCAGGTGTAGGAGCAGTCTAGTCTGGTGCATCTTTTCGAGCCACGTTTGCCGCACACAGATCTGGGTGTTTAGCTTTATTTATTTAATTCTACTATTTAGATTCTTTTAGTTGTACTTGGGTAGTTCTTATACTGTTGTGTAGCATTGGGGTGTTACAGTACCTTATTCTCACAAAAAGCCCGCATTAGATGGTTGGGGGTGTCAATCATCTTCTCTATAACAAAAGTAGAAGAGGAGAAGGATGGAAGCTTCATGATCAATGCAAAAGAAGAGAAGGAAGTCTCATAATAGGGAAAATATGGACGAAGGGGCCGTACAAGGCACATATATATAATACCCAAAGGAGAAACTTGAGTCTAAGTCTAGATAGGAAAGACTCAGATCGTCGCCGCCATAAGGGGCAATAGAATTTGACGCCCTCTTAATAGGCGACTATTACTAGCACCGACAGAGGAGGCAATGAGAATGCCCCAAAACATGATCAGAAGCCGGAATCCCACCACAGCACTGCGAAAAAGCTCTACCATGAGACCGTCTCAAGTCCCACCGTGTGCATCATAGCAAAGTTCCACTGTAGCACTACACGAAGTTCCGTCAAGAATGGACTCCCGCCTTTGGAGTCCCAATCATGTCTGCAAACATACTACTCTAACTAAGAGGCAAAACCCTGGTTTGGCAAAGAAAGGGTTCACTCCCTCACTTGGTTCTTTATTCATAGAACTCCTTTACTTACCAAGTCGAGTTGTGGGATGACAGTTCTTTCCTGAGAGTACTGGTCACACTCGAGGACAGAAAACACTTGACCACAACAAATTGCAGTGACGCATCTTGCATATGTCTATATGGCTAGGGACCACCCATACCCCACCGGCCTAACCTGTCATATAAATCATTCATTGCATATTATATGTTGACTCTGCATTTTCACTTGTGTGCTTGAATCATGCATCCATGCATTTAGGTGTCATGCATTGAAAGTGGAGTGCTAACGAAGCAAAGTTCTTCATGAGTGTTAGAAAACCTTAGAACTGTGATCCTCCCAAAGTCTGCTCAAGTTCAACCTATCCAAATTACAATTCCAATCAGAGTAATCTCACAAACAATAAGCCACAAAATTACCTTTACTTTTCGACCGATGATCGGGTAATTCCCCATGGTCATCATAGTTTTCTACCATGTTGAGGTGACATCTCTACATGGTTGATATGGTCTCAACACTGGCGACGACACATAGCTCCAGCTTGACCCCTCCATGCTTGAGCCTTCAATGCGATGGTATCCTTAGTTATTTGAACCACTTGGCTGTGTGACTATGTTCCGAAACCAAGTCCATTCACCCTCTTCACCTTTTGGTTGTGTGACCATGTCCCGAAACCATTAGGTGTTGACTTACTTTTGGAACCCAATGACAGATTGTTTGTTAATAAGCTCCCTTTCCTAGGAAATGCTCGATGGGGATATCAGTCTTACTTTGAAGTCAATCTTGTTCCAAGATCAATTGCAACGAGGGGCATCTATAGATATCCCATTTTCACATTTCTCAGAGTTAGTAAGGATAGGAACCTTTGAGGCACCCCAAATCTCATTTCTAAGGATTTTTAACATATTTTCCAGATTATACCTTAAACTTTTAAAAGCATTCTTGATTTTATTAGATTCAAGGTCATTAGTTGTGGCAGAGCTAACACATTCGAACTAGTGGTAAGTTTGAACCCCTTGAACATTTTTAGTGTGAGTCGCTAGCTGTGGCAGAGCTAACACTCCCATTCTACTTGAAATGGTGGCATTTTGAGTATTTTGGTTCTAAATGAATGTTTTTATAATTTAAAGGATTTTTTGGGTTTAAAATAAAAGATAGGGTAGAAATTGCAACAATACCATGCTATCGCCTCCTCAGAAGTTGACACTAACAGACGCCAATTAAGGCAGTGACATACTATGTCACTGTTGGAATTGGCGACATGATAAAGACAGATGCCAAATGGAGAGGCGACTAGTATCTGGCATGGCTTTTTCAACATATTTTGTCATCATGGGCTTCAACATAATATATGGGACATTTATAAATATTATCATGATTTTGCCCATTATTATTGTTATTTCTATCATTTTCCAAAGTACTTAAGATATATAACATATCATATAAATATATATATATGAATGTTAAATAATTCAGAAAAGTTATAGAAATAAAAGATGACACTCACTTAAGATCATATCTTTATTTTTATAATTAAAACGAGATTTTATTATTGCATTTTAATTGGAAACAATGCTTAAAAATAAAGATAAAAATCCAAAAATGAAGGTAATTATGAATCAAACTAATTTATCTCAATCCCTGATTTTAATTAAGGATTTCTCGTAATTTTTAATTGATTTGATTTGCAAATACAATTTACTTAACATTTTAAGTGAATTTGGAATTTGGAAATTAATCTTAAATATCTTGCTATTGTGAGTATGATTTTTGGGATTGATTTGATCAATATTGACTAATAGATTCATAATTGATTTTTTATGATCTTAAATTTTCAAAATTTTTATTCTTTGGTATCTCGACGCCATGTTCACTAGTGACGTGCTGACATGCAATATATCTTGCCTTTCTGGCATTATTCTCCATGTGAAGCAAGAAAATGGAAAATCCTTTGTCATCACCACTTAACGTGGCAACCTGCTGACATGGAATATTACATTGCCTTTCAGGCGTAATTTCCCACGTAAGCTTAAAAAAGGAATATCCATTTTCGTCGCCTGTTGCATCGATGACTTTACATGATTTGTCGCCTATGAGGCAAGCGACGAGTATTTAAATGGGATTTCTTGCCAAATTTCGAGATTTAGTGCCTAATCTCTATAAATAAACCCCATACGTCACCATTTACGAGGGACAGAGCTTGAGAATTGCAAGAGAGAGAGAGCCTTTGCTTTACTTGAGAAACCCTGAGACTCCCCTTTCTTCTGTGAGAGAGAGAGAGAGAGAGAGAGATCATCTGAATGATTTCCTAACCCCACTTTGTCTCAGTCCCATGGAATGCCCCAAACCTCAGAAATCTCTTGCTCAGTAGTCGAAAAACAATCCCGAAGCTTCGTCCGTCGGTCCCCACTTCCGTCAACCACCTCGAAATGCACGAGGGTGACAGGAGTCCTCATTTCCCATCATTTTCCTTTCATGATTTTTTTGCATTACGTTCATAAAAAACATCATAGCATTTGCATGTGGGAACAACCCCCAATTAGTGTTCTGTTCTTTTGCTCATGTTCATCTTTTACTTTTCTACTATTGCATGCTACACTAGAACTAATCCAAACCTCTTTTTTGTTTATTTTGAAGGAAGGAGATAGCTCACATAGTGTAAGAAAGCTGCTGAGCAGCATCCTGTTGCTGACCTAGTGAACCAAGGATCCACATCAACACACTCCTGCAGGCGTCTTGTCAGCTATCTGAACGAAGAAAAGACAAGTGATGATCACAAGGATCATCGAAGTTAGTAGAGATGTTGACGATTCTACAACCTCCCTCAAAAATCCATCCAAAGTCATCAGCTGTGGCAAAGCTAGCGCTCCCACCTTACTCAAATTGATGGCAAATTCGAGTATTTCGATCTTAAAGAAGGTGTTTTTATGATTTCATGGAATTTCTGAAGTTTTTCCAAGATTTTAACATGTCTTTGCTTATTAACATAAAAGACAGGGGGTAAATTGTAAAAGACTAAAATATATCATGCCACTGTGGTAGGCGACATATCTCGTGCCAATGCATATAGCGATCAGCCTCATCATCACTTAGATTGGAGACGAATTAACACTTGGTGCCACGTACACAGGCGACGAGTATCCTGGGATATCTCTCTCAAGATATTTTGTCATCCTAGGCTTTAATATGATATATGGGATATTCATGAAATACTATCCAGTTTTTCCCATAATTATTATAATTTCTACAATTTTTCTGGCACTTAAATATATATGGAATATCATACCAATCTTTATAAACGTCAATTAATTTATGAAATTTCTAGAAATATGGTTGACATCAAATTAAGATCGTATATCTTCATTTTTATAAAAAACGAGTTTTCAAATTAAGTTATCACATTTTTAAATGTTATAACTACATTTAATTCAAGATAATGTTTAAAAATAAAGATAAAATCCAAAATATCTAGATGATTACTGTTGATATCGTAGATTTTGGAGATGTGAAGTGATCGCCACTTGTTGGATTGGATAATCGACGGACAAGACACCTTGCGGGAGATGGGTGGCTGTTACAGATGTGGATTCTCGATTCACTGGATTGACAGCAAGATGTCATCCAGCAACCTTCTCGTGCTACGTAAGACCCTTTAAAACAAACAAGAAAAACAAATATAGATTAGACTGTGTAGTAAACAAAATAAGAAATAGAAAATAAACATGACTAATGAACGAATCTAACACTAACCGGGGGGTGGTTCCCCACATGCATATGCTATGGGCTATTTTTATGAATGCAATAATGATATGTAAAAGGAAAAAAAAAAAAGAATTGGTTGGAAGATACTCCTTTCACCATCATATGTTGTGGAGTGGATGAGGAAGTGAAGGCCTGACGAAGCTCTGAAGGTGCGCTTTGGCTTTGGATTAGTAGGATCTCTATGGACCTAGGTTTCTCACAAGATTTTGGCAGGGCTTCGCCTGGTTTCTCTCTCTCTAGACAACCTCTTTCAAATTTTTGGAAAGCCTCCCCTAAAGCATAGACCTATGGGATATTTATAGATGTTGGGACGTCAGATTTAAATGAAAACAACTGGAGAAAAAAAATCTAGATATCAAATCAGATTTGAAATTTTGAAAAACGGATATTTTGAATTTGTCGTCGGTGGGATCAACAACATATCTAGATATGTTCCCACCAGGGTTGGTGACAACCCAACAGAACCTATTTTTCAATGCAGAAAAATAAACGAAAACATCGTTTACAAACTAGTTGCCGGTCTATAAATATCTTTGCGTTTAAAAATAAAATCCGAAACTAATCAAGCAAATATCTAGTAACAGAATGTGATTTATTTCGTAATTTTCAAATCCTCTCAAAATCGCTAGAATATTCTAGAAAATATTTGAATTCAAAATCAAATTTTAAATCCAAATTCAAAATCAAATTCAAATTTGAAAGATAAAATCCCCAATAATTACAAGAATTATGTTTAATATATCTATAAAAAATTCCAATCTCGTAACTAAATAAATATTTGGAAATTAAGCACATGTTGAAATTATCTTTTTAAATTATAAATAATTCTAGCATTTAAAAAGTCATAGTTAATATCATATCTCATTTAAATCATGATTAAAATATCTGATATTAATCTTCATGACACCCTTTTTTTCTAGAATATTCTGGAATTGATAAGGATTTATATAATATTAAATAATTATTCTAGCACACAAAAAATCCTAGAAAATATAATAATTATGGGAAAATTCATGATAATATTTATAAATGTCCCATATATTATATTAAAGCCCAAGATGACAAATTATCTTGAGAAAGAGTTCAAGGATTCTTGTCGCCAGTTGTTGTAGCGACAAGTCTAGCAACCTGTCTAACAGGCAACTAGTCCTGTCGCCTGTTACGTTGGCAACAACTTGGTCTCTTTGCATTATGTCCCCTATCTTTTATGTTAAATCCACAGAAACTCCTTAAAAGTACGAAAAAAAAATTCAGAAATCACATGAAATCATAAGAACACCTTATTTAAGCTTAAAGTACTCAAATCTGCCACCAATTTGAGTAAGATGAGAGCATTAGCTCTGTCACAGCTAACGACTCACACCAAAACATTCAGGGGACTCAAGCCTGCCACCAGCTCAAGCGTGTTAGCTCTGCCAGAGCTAACCACCTTGAATCAAGCAAAATCAAGAATGTTTTTAAGGAAAATAATGAAAAATATGGAAAATGAGTTAGATCCTCGGTCCTGTGATCTACGACGCCTCAAAAGTTCCTATCCTAGACGACTTTGGGAAATGCGAAAATGGGATATCTACAATTACGAATTTGAATTAAATCAAATATGTTAACAGATATTTTCTTCGTAATTGCTGGAGATTTAAATTTTAAATTTGATTTACTTAACAGTTAAGTTTGATTTGAATTTTGAAATCTATTTAAAATATTTTTCCATTACGAAGATGATTTTAAAGATTGATTTGGTCGTCATTTATTAATAGATTCGTAATAGGATATTTTGGAATCTGAATTTTTAAAATTTTTCCTTTTTAGTTTCTCGACGCCATATAAGCCAGCAACTAGCTAATGTGAAATATATTATTGCCTTCTGGATAATTATTTATCATGCCAAGCGAAAATGGAATGTCCAACCTAGTCGCCACTTCATACGGCGACAAGTTCATTCTTGTCTCCTATCATATAAGCGACGAGCTCATATATCAATTTTTTCCATTTTAAGAGAATTGAATCTTGGCCCTTGGATCTTCCACTCGTCTTTGACGAGATTTGGCACCCCCCAAACTCTATAAAATAACCCCTAGGTCAAGAGTTTGAGGGGAGGCACTTTGATAACCCTACGGAACCAACTAGAAAACCCTAGGAGATTCTAAGGAGAGAAAGATAGAGAGAAGCCTTGAGAGGTCCTTAACCTTAGCATCCACTCAGCATCCTCACCATGGAACCTAGTGCGACCAGAATGTCATACTGTGACCATGCCGGTGGAACCCCTGGGCACAGTTCACCAAAACCTTACTCCAGTGTGTGGAAACACACTGGGAGGTCCGATACAGTCACGGGAAAAATGGTGAATCTGGAGGAAGAGACAAGACTCAGAAACACCAAAGGGATGACAAAAGGATAAGGAAAGGAGTTGCCACCTAGTCTTTTAATGGAAAGACGAGGAAAACCACAACACACAAAAGATAGAAAACAAATGCAAAGATGCATGTGTGATCCGTGCCTAATGGATAATGCAAGAATGAATGCGGGCTAGAGAAAGGGTAAGGATTCTGGTTACGCATGGAGAAGGGTTTAGGCACCCCCATGTGCCCGAGAAAACTCGATCTTTCTAAGCTTCCTACTGTCTATGGTCTGCTAAAATGCGTGCTTGCTTATTCTATATGCTTGTGCAAGATGATGATTGAAATCATGTCAAGTCAAAGTCAAAGGGGAAAAAAGTTAATCCGAGGGTCGAGTGTAGGCATGGATAATGCCGCTTTACTGTACGCCCTTGGGCGATGAGGAAAATCGTGAAAATCGTGAACTTCTCGAAAAGCGTCTCGCAAAACAGCGAAAGAAAATCAAAAAGGGGAAAATAATCCTTGTTTCGGGACCATGTCGGCTTTGCAAGCCTTTTACTGTACGCCCTCGGGCGATGGAAAACCAAAACAGGTGAAAACCGTGGAAAACTGAGGAAAACCCGGAAAACGAGGTAAATACTAAGCTAGGAACATAGCTAGAAAGCATGCACCAAGTCGGGAAGAAAAGACGGAGAAAACCGTGCAAAAAGATGTGAAAAGTATGCAAAATGCAAGTGTGAGTGCCAATTTGAAGAATACAGGGGGTTTTATGCAAAAAGCCCAAATCCGAGGAAAGTTGGAGTCCAAAAGCCCAAATCATCGGAAAACACATGGGAAAGTACATTCCATGCATGCATGCCAAATCTGGGGCCAAACGGGTGTCCCTAGTGCAAGTGAAGTACTCTAGGGGACTGAATGCAGTTTACCCACTAATGCGTGCATGCATGTCAAATCAGCACAAAATCAGGGTAAAAGTGTGATAAAATGCCTCAAAAATGTTTCAGGGGTAAAACATTCATTTTACCCCTGAAAACAGCAAAATAGTGCAATAAGAATGAAGTCTAGGGGCTAAACTGCAAAATGCCCAGCTAACAAAGCATTCAGAAAGAGTTCTGAAGAAAACAGAGGGCAAAAATGTAATTTTCACTGAGATATAAGGCATGTAGAAGGCTTTCAGCAAAACATGAGGTCTAAAATGCAAATTACCCAAGAAAACAGGCTTCAGGAAAGTTTTTAAAGAAGTCCAGGGAGTTCCATGCAATTTAACCACAAATTAGTGCATTCAGAGAGGTTTCTGGAAAATACAGGGGCTTCATGCAATTAAACCAGCTGAAAATGTGCATTCAGAAACATTTTTGTAAACATGAGGGCTT
>JAMKQA010032033.1:0-12165 GCA_024699735.1 Posidonia australis
ATTAGTTTTAAATTAGGATTTTCAAGATTTTAATTATTTTAGAGGTTTTTAGGTTTTTTGGATTTTAATTAGAGTTTTTAGTTTAAATTAAGGTTTTGGGTTTTAATTAAAGTTTTTGGGTTTTAATTGGAATTTTGGGTTTTAATTTATGTTTTTTAGATTTTAGACATGGTTTTTTAATTTAATTTGGGTTTTTTGGATTTTAATTAAAGTTTTTTGTTTGAATTAGGGTTTTTTGGATTTTAATTAAAATTTTTAGCTTAAAATTAAATGGATTAAAGTGGTTTTAATGGATTTTATTTGATTTTGACATTAATTAGGGTTTTCACTTGATTAATTTGGATTTTAAATGTTTTTAAGTGGATTTTGCTTGATTTTGATTTTAATTAGAGTTTTACTTAATTAATTAAGGTTTTAAGTTGATTTAGGGAATTTTGTTTATTTTTGGTTTTAATTAGTGATTTTACTTGGATTAAGTTAGTATGGGCTTGTGTGGGCTTGAGTGGCCTACTAAGCTTGTGTGGGTCTAGGGTTCTGATGGAGTTAAGGTTTAGGGGTGGTGGTTGCAACTAGAGCATCTTCCAGAGGAGCCTACTGCCAAGTGACTGCAAAATCGAGGTGTCTACAGCAGGTGCTCTTATCTCAGTTTGATATCACTTTTGTCACTCAAAAGTCTATGAATGGATAGGTCGTCGCCGATCACTTAGCAGATCTACCTTTAACAGAGTATCAGCCCCTGCAGACTTAGTTCCCCGACAAAGATATACTTTTCACCATGGAAGAGGATGAGTCAAAAGACCCCAGTGACAGAGCAGTGGCATCTCTACTTTGATGGTGCGGTTAATAGAAGAGGCACGGGCATCGGTGCAGTATTGGAGACATTGCATGGCCAGATGATCCCATTTTCTCGAAAGTTGACCTTTGTGTGCACCAACAATGTGGCGGAGTATGTGGCATGTATTCTTGGACTACAGGGGGCGTTAAAGCATGGTGTGTGGAAGTTGCATGTGTATGGCAATGCAATGTTAGTCATCTCACCGGTTAATGGCAACTGGAAGACGAAGGATTTGAAGCTGGTACCATATCATACTCATCATCTAGAGTTGATGGTCGAATTTGTGGAGATACGCTTCTTTTGCATAAACAGAGCCAAGAATGCTTACGTAGATGCACTGGCCACTCTTGCATCTTGGTTGTCCATACCATATGATAACACAGTGAAAGTGTCTATAACTTGCACAAATCAGTCGGCACACTACATGAGCATAAAGGAAGCAAGCCTCGTAGAAGAAATTCCATGGTACCATGACATTAAGGTCCTCCTAGAAACCAAGGGCCATCATCCAGATGCATCAGCTGCAGACAAAAAGACTATGGTCCGACTGGTGTCAAAATATGTGTTTCAAGCAGGTCATTTATACAGAAGGTCTTATAATCAGATGTTTCTACGCTGTCTGGGTAAAAAGAAGGCCGATACAATAATGCTACAAGTACATGCTGGGACATGTGGACCACACATGAATGGAGTGTTACTAGCTAAGAAAATGTTACATGGCTATTTCTAGTCAACCATGGAGACAGACTGTTATCAGTTTGTGCGAAAATGTCATAATTGTCAGATTCATGGTAACTTCATTCATGCACCTCCGTAGCAGCTCCACAACATGTCCTCGCCCTGGCCTTTCTCAACATGGGGAATAGATGTTATCGGAGCTATCCGCACGTTGGCTTCTAACAGACATCAATACATCATAGTAGCCATTGATTACTTTACTAAATGAGTGGAGGTAGCTTCATATAAGATAGTGATGGCCTCGATGATCGAAAAATTTATCGGGAACAATATCATCACCCAATATAGGGTCCTGCATTAATTTATTTCTGATAATGGGACAAATTTCATAGCCAAAAGGCTCAAGGATTTTCTATAGGAGTTTCACATCAAGCATTACAGGTCCTCTCCATATCGTCCTCAAATGAATGGAGCTGTGGAATCTACCAATAAGAATCTAATGAAGATTCTCATAAAGATGGCGGAAACTCATAAGGACTGGCATGATAGGCTCCCATATGCTTTATGTGCTTACAGAACATCAATCCGGACATCAATTGGAGCAACTCCATATTCTCTAGCCTATGGTATGAAAGCAGTCCTGCTTTTAGAGGTGGAGATATCCTTGCTCAGAGTCTTGAGGGAAGTAGAGTTGGATGAAACAGAGTGGATTGAGGATCACTTTGTTCAGCTGAACTTGATAGATGAGCACATATTGCAAGCTATGCATCGTGCACAATGTTATCAAAAACAGATGGCCAAAGCCTACCAAAAGAAGGTTCGACCTAGAAGTTTCTTGTCGGGAGACCTAGTCTTGTGAGCTATACATCATCTTGATGGTCGTGGCAAGTTCAGACCCAATTAGCAAGGACCGTTTGTAGTCAAACATGTCTTCTCTAGAGGAGCAGCAATCCTGGAGGACATGCGTCATATTGAACAGTCAAAGTTAGTTAATTCATGTTACCTAATGAAGTACTATCAATGATCATAAACCTCATGTCCTCAGTCTGCGACATTGTCCACTTACTCTATGCATGCATGCATTCATTATATCAATGTTTTCTGCATCCATGTAGCCTTGCATCTTAGCACATGATTAACTAAATCCCATTCAACACATGCATCTATAGGCAAGTAGCTATCATCATCATCACATGTATGGATCTTAGTTTGGTGATGATAAGCAGAATAAGCTTGCTAGTGTTGGGAATGTGTAGTACCTTCTCAGGTAAATACTATCCGAGTAGCCTAGAGAGTGAGGGAGCCACCTTTCATTATGAATTGGGCAAAGTATCCAAGCCGCTTAAGGAACATATGCCTCCAAAAGGGAGATAAATTGTTAGGGGTGCGAATGAGAGTGTGAGGAAAAAACATTATATCTATGGAAAGGCATTAAAAAAAGAAGAAGGCGGAAGTCGCAGATAGAAGTCAGTCCTAAAGAGAGTGGTGTGTCGAGAAGTGTGGTTCTTGCAACTTATCTTGGAGAGGAGTTGGAGTGAATGCCTGGAAAGCATATTCGTAAAGGGCCTAGCCAACCCTTTCAACAATAGCAGCTCCCCACCAGTAGACCAGGTACTTATTACCTTCAAGCCAAGGATAGGGTGAACCGACGCACCTATGAGGGAGAAAAGAATAAATCAAATAAAATAAAAGTAGGGGTATGGTCATGTAGGGTTTGGAGTGGAGCCCAAGGCACAATATTGCATTTCCAGAGAGCCACTTGAAAACTAGGAGCCTGGATAGAATCTCGTGAGGGTTGGAGCTACCATTCCCTTATATACGTTGCGATAAGCATTCCAATACTGAGGGCGTTAATAAGATCTCACGAATCATTTAGCATTCATGCATTCTTCTCATAAGCATCATTTTGAAATGTCACAAAGCCTAGTCTGATCCTTATAGCTAGAGGCATGTTAACTGCTTTTAGCTTAAAAGGATCAGAAGGGCATCGCCTAAACTAGGGGCATGTAAGCTGCTCTTATTAGTTAAAGTTATTAATGTCAAGCCAAGGGCATGTCAGTTGTCCTATGGTTAGACAAATTGAACCAGTACTTTGACCAAGGGCATGTCAGCTGCTCTAATTGGTCACAACCTCGAATGCCTAAACCAAGTGCATGTCAGCTGCCTGCTGAATATAAACAAGCTGCTCTCAAAAGTGTGCCAGTTAGGGAAGGGGATCCTAATGGTCTCTTCAAGTACTCTTGCAAGTAAACAGGATATCCCTGGGCAGGAGACGATCCTGGAGCCTTCAAGGACGAGTTGACGCTCGATCAGCTCTCTCTAACACATAACATCAAGGGTTCAGTACTCAATCAGCTCTCTCTGAGACCAACCTAATGGTATAGGGAAAGGCCACCATGCAAGACACATAATCTTAATGAAATTTCAGTTTTAAAGATTGGTCGCACATGACCAGAATTTATTCAAGTTCCAAATAGACAAGGGTACAGAAGGAAATAAAGCGGAATAGCTACACATCCATGTTGCTTCGTTCCCTCTTTGAGCTACCAAGATCAAGGAACAGAGGTAGACCTGGGAAGAGCTCGCTGATAGGCCAAGTCTCCCGGATTTCAGCCTCGTATTCCGTTGTATATCCACAGCCCTTTGCCATGGCAACACAATCAAACCGGATACAGTACTACAGCAAATTAGACAACTAAGCAGTCATGGCCATCGAACTTAAAGGGTAGGACTGAAAGCGGCCTGACATTGGACTTGGATGAATGAGTGTTGGTAGTATCCAAATTGGTGCATCACACGAATCAAATGATATTCTATTCCTCCAGAGAATCCTGGCAGAATGATCAGCCTCATGTCCCCGCCATCAAGGAAAACAGCAAAAGACACATCTGTGGATGGAAAGATGTGCCAAGTTACGCAGTCCTCGGTCAGGCTTTCCAACATCTCATATACTGCCTTAACAGAGGTAATGGTTTGAGAGTGCCCACTACGACAGTATGTCTTGAAAGCAAAATGCTGTGGGCGCACAATCTAGACTCCCAAATGTGTAGCCAGCCAAACCTGGGGAGAGATCAGATCACATGAAATATTTTGTGGCATGCAGGAAGGAAAGCATATACTAGAAATACGGGTACTTGTACCAAAGCCCCACAGTCGTAGAAGTGCCAGCATCGGTGTAAGGAACGATCCAATGCCCGATATGTCTCTGCTAGAATGATAGGAGCCAGATTAATCTGCCAGCTCACTATGACAAGGGTGATTTCTACTACTTCAATCCCCACAGTCATCCTTCCATGATTAAAAACTAGCTCTCCCAAGAAGTGGACAATGAAGCAGCGGAGCCAATGCTCGTTGCCAAGAGTGGCTCTTTTGTTGGCAATTTTTTTAAAGTATTCCATTGGTGCATGAGAGATTGTCCATCTTTACAGATCAAGTGTTGCCCACAAATGTTGGTTGGAAGGCTAGTCAGTTGGCATAGTACAGAGGCATAGCTATCACGTTGCATCAACGTGGTAGGTGCTAGAAACTTAGACAAGTTACATATTTGACGTACCGCTTCTAGTGTTGGAGTTAGCTCCATTTGTCCGAAACGGAAGACATGGAAGGTTGGTTTCCAAAAGCGGGCGACCACGCATAGTAGATTCTAACCCAGTTATGCCCAGAAATTTTGTAAAGATTCTCCAAGTTTGGAGTTTGTCTAGATCACCTAAAGACAATCTGGTAATCGAGTCCCATAATACGTTTGAGTAGTGGACAGGCATGACTATAGTTGGAACCTGTGGAAATACACAAGAATAAGTAATAAAAGGAAAAAAGGGACTGTAACTGAATGCAGGAAAAGAAGGGAAAATCGATCAGGCTCACCATTTCCCCAGGCAAAAGAATCAAAATGCTCAGCTCAAGGATTTGCTCTCACTCAAATACAAATGCCAAGGTGATGGAGCCCCAGAACTTAAATAAGTGATGGAAAAATCTATAATGTAAGAGAATATAACCATTGCCATTAGTAGCTGAGGCAAGAATTGTGTGAACAAGGCAATTAGGTGGAAGGTAGGTGACTCACGGAGCTTGCGCACTCGTCTGCTTGGGAATCTAAATGACAAACGATTAATGCTAGCACATGATCTAGGTGTGAATTGCCAGCAATATAAGTAAGCAATTACTGCAAGCGACATTAGCTGACGAAAGTTACTAGCGAAAATAATAGACAGCAATAACAGGCAAAAGTAACCGACGAAAAGTCTCAAAGCAGTATTCAATACAATCTATTTGTAAAGCTCGCCTATCTAGTGCAAAGGGTTTTTATGACCTATAAAGTCAATAGAAAAGCATACATGACATACAAACACACATAAAGAACAAATTGAAATATTTTTTCGACTATTTAAATACAATTTTGCCACATTTCTACAGATGTATCTTTACAGACCATCAAATCATATTACATCAGAATTCCCTAAACAAAACAAAATTAGCAGTAAATCTAATCCTCTCAAGAATCACGGCCCTCATCAAAATCAGTGGTGTTATCCCTTCTAGTAGCAGTAGTAGCAGTAGTAGCAGTAACAGTCCAGAGGCACTTGTAACTGATCCTTCGGGAGATCCTAACAGAGATAGCGCTGACTTGTGATGGTTCTTCAGTAGAGGTGGCAGTATCTTCTTCTCCTGAGATATCCTAGGGATCAAAGTCCACTGAGAATTCCTAGCTTATGTCAGGGTTGAGGCTCCTCTCAACCCCACAACCTTGCAAACAAATAGCAGCTAGTTAAACACAATATTATCAAATGAATTGAACTATTGTTTAATATAAATTCATACCTCAACAATGGCCTGCCAACAAATTTCCTACATGGAACCAGAAAAGAGAAGCAATATAGTGGTTAATACAAGACAACTATTAGATATAAGAAAATTTTGTTTCTTACCTTCGATGCTTAATTTCCTTGTAGAATGACGCGAAACACTCCTCAAACCCCTCGTTAAGGTAAGAGACATGTCAGAATATGAAGTAAGGCCAGAAACAAAATATTCTTGAGGGATTGTTTACCTAGGCCCACTCAAACACCGAACCACATGCCATGCTGACTCTCCCGGAGGTCGACATCAAACAGTTATGGTTTACTGACACGGAGAAACCACTCTAGGTAGTCCTCATAAGTAACTGTTCGAAGAATATATCTGCTCCGTACAGTCACAACCTCAGCCCTTAGGAACTTCACCATTGCCTGGGAGACAGGTTTTGAGCCCATGTCAGTAGGAGGAATTGGGATGCAGAACTCATTTGTAAACTGGTGTCGCACTCGCCTAAGTAGGTAGTACACGAAGTGTTGGTGACAGTAAAATCTGACCTATCGGTGAGTCAACTCCCTAGTAGAGTTGAGGGGAATCCAGTCATACCCCTCATACCTAGTAAAGGGACGAAAATTCACCTACATTCACATAATATCAAAGTGTGTTAAATGTATTTGTAGAGATTCCAAAAAATTAACAGAGGGAAATAGTAGTAGTGAATCAAACAGAGCCAAGGGTGGACTTACATTCTTAATGCTCAGCAGGTCAAGTAAATATTTATATGCCTTATAGGAAAAGACACCAGAGGTGATCCGATGGTCCAACTTGCACCACTAGCATGGAAGAGGCAACATCTTCCAACGAAGGCAATAGCAATAATGCCCCTGGAACACATGCTCCACTGACCAATACTGTGAAACACAAGAAGAAAATCAAAATAGGCAATTTATATTTGACAAAATTGAAATAAAATGAATAACAAGATTGCTTACCATCAAAATAGGATATAGCACAATGTAAGAGCGGTAGTTCTTCTGAGCCACCAAGTCTAAGCCCCAGATAAGGTGCGCATAGTAGGCTCCACCCTAGTCATAAAAATCCAATCGACTCAGTCTACTATATAATTCAGCCTGTCTACATGTACACAATGGTCGAAGGTGTCACAGAAAACCAAGTAAATCAACTCTAGAAGAAAGTGACAAAAGACATAATCCTCCTCAGCAGTCTTGGGAGTAGGGTCTGGCCAAAATAGGTGCCACTGTCGCAGCCACTGTAGGGTGAAGTTGAAAGAAGCCCTTTTGCTGCCTGATGAGTCTCGTCCAGGCAATGTCGGGACTTAGAAGAAGTCCTAAGTTGTCTTCCCTGTAATAGGCTCCACCCTAAAGTGCAGCCCAGTCAGGAGAGCCTAGTGCTTCGATAGGATCCCCAACTCGCCGAACGGAGGGTCGAAGGTGTGCTTCTCGTGTCTTTAGCGCTTCGCCAAGGCTTGGAAGAAATGGTAGTGACCGTGCATTGCCGGGATACGTAGAAAATGCCCAAATGGCGACTCATGAAGGAGGAAGTCACAAAGGAAAGTGGGAAGCCGACGGAAGTGCTCGAGCATACGTAGCCAGTGGCACCGCATAATGCGGTTGGCATCCCCAACCTATCAAATCAAAATACAAGCAGGGTTAGAACATTACGAAAGAGTGTTAATTAAAACAAGAAGCAAGGGAAATAGTTACCTAGAAAGAGGACTTCTCGTTGATACGATCAAGGTCCAAAAGTCGACCCTAAAAGTTGCCAGCCTCCTGCATTGAACAAGGAATAGTTTCGGTTCAGCTCAACTAATCAAAAGTGTTGTCGAAACATATAATTAAGATGACTGTACCTCCTTAGGGATTTCAGGCTCAACAACATCTTGCAAACTAGGAGCCCAAGATCGTGGGCCAGTGGAATGAGGCCGAGAGCTAGTGGCTCAAGACTGAAAGATTGAAACGGATGGCCTTGAATCGGAAGCCCGAGACTGCAAACTAGGAAAGAGCGACTGGGAACCAAAAGCAGATCTGGGTCTAGAAGTAGAAGCAAGAGACTCCAAGTCAGAAGCCTGTGACCAGGAGCACAGAGTAAGGCCACAAGTGAGAGTCCGAGAGTCAAGACACTCCTAGGGACCGCGAGCCCGTGGCAGAACTCTCGCTTCGACTGTACCCAAGGTAAGAGTCTGAGAACTGGAAACCTCCTGGATCTCCTGTGTGCCCTCACCACTGCTACTCCTAGAGTCAGACTGCAAATGCAAGGGAAAAGTTAGTCAAGGCAATAATGTTAATTAAAGGTAGCAAAAGCAATTAAGAATATCAACAGTTATATGAATAGTTGCAAACTCAATCCAAATAACAGATGGGTTGAACAACAAGAAGAGAGCAGGAAACATTGCAAGAATATACTTTCACAAAACCAAGATAGTAAAGTGGGCAGTAAAGGCATAACAGATTATTCAGTTCATGAAATTGCGCTAAATTGTTAACAAATACACTTAAATGGCAAGACATATTGCAAGGTCATACAAATTGGCACACAAAATATTATTTACACCTTGGCAAAATTAATTGTTTGGTCATTAAGTACTTCAACATCAGAAGACTCATATCAAGCATTTCCAGATCATCTACTTAACACAGAATTAAATGATGACACACCCTGTTCAGTTCAATCAACTCATTCAAGCATGGGGGCTAGGAATTCAACTAGTTCATTTGCAAATAATGCATGAAGCAAGGCAGACAATAGAGGTCAAGTCATGAATATACACGGGAAAACAACATTGTTCGAAGGTGAGTTCAAATGCTCGATTACTAGAGCATGCTAGCTAGGTTGTCCAACAGTTGTGCATAGGATCTAACTACTGACCAGACATCCACCACCGATGCAAAGGATCATCTCCGGTGAGCCCAGACATGCCGTTGATAGCTTTTTGAGTGTCGTTATAGCCCTCCAGCACAGGCGGCAAACTTCAATCGCCGGCCAGATCGCCGACGATGGTTTTCCAGGCAACGGGTCGGAACCTCCGCGAGGTTTTCGACTATGGCGACCCCTGGTACGACCACGGTGAGTCTCTGGCGTATCACCAGCAACTCACCAGGTCACCTCTTCAGCCCCTCCAACACAGGCGTGTAGACAAAGCCACCGTGCCCTAGCCCTCTAGACACCGAGCAAACCGCCAGTGACGAAGCCATACGACGAGGTGAGGGAGAGTAATAAGAAAAAGCAAAAAAAAAAAAAACAACAAAGATGGAGTAAGGGTGAAGGGAGTGCGTACCGTTCCTGCTGGATACCCTCTCGAGCAGTCCTCCGTGCAGGTGCTTCGACGCCTCGAACTGCCCTCAAGTACCGCCGCCTTTCGCCGCTTAGGAGCACCGCCGCTCGCCGCTTCAAGCTCTGAAGCCCTAGCAGCCCAAACGAGAGGAAGAGGAAGAGAGGTGCAGTCGTCGAGTGGAAGATGGAATGAGGTCAAGGGAGGACGAAAGACGTAGGAGATATTTCATTTCAATTGAAATGAACAAATTGCAAACAGGCCCTCCTCCTTTAGTGAAAATGCACATTGAGAAAATCGCAGGAAAATGAGCCTTGTGGTTTATGCAAACTATATTGTTGCAATTCAAACAAGTAGTGAGGCCCGTCTAGAGAAGAATCTCAAAAGCTTTAGGAAGAAATTCCCTCAAAATCAATTTTAGGGGCTAAAATGTAATTTATCTAGTAAAATTGCCATCAACCCTTTACATGGGAAATACACGTTGAAATAATATTATAAGACGTGATATTTTCCCACATGGCCTCATGAATTGAGAATTCATTAAAAAGTCCAATAGACTAGTGAAATTGCAGTTTAGTCCAGAAGTTATGCACAAATTACATCTAGATCTTTTTACCTTTTCAGAAATTGCAATTCGGGGCTAAATGTCACATACATCCACACATAGTGATCAAGGGACAACCATGTAAAGCTTGGTGAAATGTTCAAGTCGCCAGAGGTGGTTGACAATATGAGTTGGGAAAATTGTAGTATTTCCCCTATACTTTCGTAGAAATTGCGCACATCACCGACGAAGTTTCAGAATATGCCAAGGGGTCCTGAGTTCTTCTCCAGCTACCAAGAATCATTCTTCAACATCGTGCAGGGTAGCAAATTATCCAAGCATGTAAAGAATTGCATTGCAGGAAATTTACATATGAACCCCTGTACCTTTGAAATTGCAATAAATTTCTCAACACTTTGTGTTCTCTTGTCAATAGTAACACATGACTTATATTTAGGGTTTCGTCTCCCAAAGATGCTTATCCTCGTCTCCCTGATACATGTCCGAGAGGACAGAATTCAAAGATGCTTTCCTCGTCTTCCAGATTTACGTCCAAGAGGACGGAATTCAAAGACGCTTTTCTCATCTCTCTGATTCACGTCTGAGAGGAAGGAATTCAAAGACGCTTTTCTCGTCTCCCAGATTCATGTCCGAAAGGACAGAATTCAAAAATGCTTTTCTCATCTCCCAAAGATGCTTATCCTCGTCTCCCTGATTCACGTCCGAGAGGATGGAATTTAAAGACGCTTATCCTTGTCTCCCTGATTCACGTTCGAAAGAACGGAATTCAAAGACGCTTTCCTCGTCTCCCTGATTCACGTCCGAGAGGACGGAGTTCAAAGACGCTTTCCTCATCTCCCTAATTCACGTCCGAGAGGACGGAGTTTAAAGACACTTTCCTCATCTCCCTGATTCAAGTATGAGAGGATGGAATTCAAAGATGCTTTCCTCGTATCCCTAATTCACGTCTAAAAGGACAAAATTCAAAGACACTTTCCTTATCTCCCTGATTCACGTCCGAGAGGACGGAATTCAAAGATGCATTTCCTTGGCTTTGTTCCAAGATGGATGAAGTCCTTTTCCTCTAGGTTCTCATTTCAAAAGAAGTAGAACCCAGAGGCTCATCCTTCGAGTTGATATCCCAAACTATCTAATTGGCATCCGTTAATTTGCCACTTTTTCGATTGGTGAGTCCAAAATTTACAATCCTTCAGTCAGTGAGTCCGAAACTTACCACCATTCAGTCGATGAGTCCAAAACTTACCATTCTTAGGTCGGTGAGTCTGAAGCTTACCATCCTTCAGTCGGTGAGTCTGAAATTTACCATTCTTCAGTTGGTGAGTCCGAAACTTACCATTCTGTCGATCGATGAGTCCAAAACTTACCATCATTCGGTTGGTAGATCCAAAACTTACCATCCTTCGATTGGTAGGTTCGAAACTTACCATGCCCCATTCAATTCTTACTCAGAGAGCTAGCTTGCATCGGAGAAGTCTGTCTCTCCTTAGTCAACACTATCTAGACAAACAAGCAAGTAAAGGAGCCACCATCCACTAAGAGAAGGATGATGGGTCCAAACTCAGTAAGAGCCCTACACCACCAAGTGGGAGATAAAATACTAAGGTGATTGAGTGAGTGAGACAAAAAAAATGCATAATGCGTAAGGGCATAAAAGAAGAAAGAAGAGACTTGCAGACAGAAGTCAGCCCAAGAGCGAGCGATATGCGACATAGCTTTACCCCAATTACATACCTTAGAAAGGAGTCAGAGCATTCACCTAGGCAGCCCACATATTTGAAGGGACTAGCCACCCCTTTCCTGCAGCAAAATCCTCCAACCCAGACTAGGCGCTTATTGTTGGATCCTAATGCTTCTCTAGAGGGGGGGTGAATAGAGTTTTTCCGATTTTAAATTATGTCTTTGGATTTTATTAAGCAATTCAAGAATTTAACACAAAGAACATTCAATCGCAAAGACAATGGATTTATAGTGGTTCAGCCAACCCCGGCTTAGTCCACTCCTCAAGTT
>JAMKQA010032034.1:0-20875 GCA_024699735.1 Posidonia australis
AGTCCTTGAGAACCCATAAACATGCATGAATTAGGAGAGAGTGAAATGAATGTTTAAGACTTGGTTGCTTAGTATGATTATGTTCCCTGGCATCTAGGTTAGTTATCTGAATAGTCATTAATATAACTAGTTGCATACATCCAGCCCAGGCTCTGAAATCAAATTGTAGTGTGATACAGAGTATCTGGAGTGCCCCATCTAGGCGCATCACATAGGAGCACATAACTAGCGCACCAACTTGGCGCACCAGTCTGGTCCCAGGGTACAAACAGTAGGCTTTGCTTCATGATTCACATGTTTTCCTAACTGTCATGGCCTCTGTCTTTTTTTTCTAGTGTTTGTTCTTGAACATATCATGGTCATGCTTGCCCTTATTATCTTTATCTCTACTGAACCTCATGCAATATTTAATGGACACATGTTGTTGATACTTTGATGTAATATGACAGGTTTGCTGAATTCATGCTGCCCGCATCCATGTTGTTCCTTTATATGATTTGGTTTTGATTTTTATGCATTTGCTTTTACTCTGTGATTTTCATCAAAATAGGAATTTATGGTCTTGTGTGAGGCTTCTTGCCCCTGAGCACAAGACCCATACTTGTTTTTGTGGGATTTCCATCCTTTCCTTTATTGCCTTATGGAAGAAGATGGAATCTATGAGCATTTAGGGTTTTGTCTTGGCATCTAGGATGTGTTTTCAGACTATCTATAACATGTTCACGTGATTTTATATTAGCATAGCACATTAGTCTAGCTTGCTACCTATTCTGCAATTTCTGGGTCTCACTTCGGTGGCACACATTGTTTGCACACTTTAGTGGAGCACTTAGGTGGCGCACTAGACTGGAACACCATTCTGGCGCACCAAACAGGCACACCTGCTTGTTTCAGTGCACCAACAGTGGCTTTTTGGCATGGTTTTTAGCATAGTTCCCGGTTTGTTTTGCCATGGGTTTTCTATGTGTGTTCTCCTGGATATATCAGGATGACACCAGTTTGATTTCATACTCATTTATGCATTATAGCTTAGGTTTTGCATATAGCAAAGTGAAGACGTTAGCTAGTCAATATTATTAGATCTATGGTTATATCCGTGCAATATCTTTGCACCGATGTTTGATCCACAACTTGAGTGACTTTTCAGAGCATTAGGACACATCCTACAGTCCCTATACTCATGTTTAGCATAAGGCACCACTTACATATAGTGTCGCATTGCATATCGCCCTCGGGCGTACAGAAACAGGCTAAAAAGTCGACATTTTCATATAAGTAAACGAGAAACGCATGGAAGACAGATTTCTCGGGGGCACGAGGGTGCTTAATACCTTCTTTGTAAGTAACAGGGATCCTTGCCCAGTTTTCTGGTTCATGTTGATTTTTTTCCATTGGTTTATTGCATAGTTTTAGTGTTTTAAAACGTTTTTCCTCGTCTCCTATTTTTAAATAGACTAGGTGGCGACTCCTGCATTTTTATCATTGCTTTATCGCTTTTTGTCGTGACTTCGCTGGCCCTTGTGCATTTGACCTTTCACGCTACGCACGAGGCAGTCATCGGCATGTTTACAGAAACTGGCAACTCCGCTAGAGATAACCAGATCCCGGCTTTTGTCTTGGTTTTCTCGTTTACTTTATTTTTTTCCTTTGTTTACTCATTTGTTCCTTATCTGTTTGCTTTGACTTCTCCTTTTCTTGTAGTAAAAGTTGTGCCTTGTTTGCTTTTTTGCGTGCCTTTGTATGGTGGATGTTTTCTTTTTACTCATTTGCTATGCCACCACTTTTGCACATAACCTGAGCATGCCTTTTGTTTGTTGTTTAGTGTTTGCATTGCATGTTTTCTTTCCCTTTTGCACTTGCCATGATAGGAGATTAGAGACATGTTTTCCTCCCTCTTTTGGTTAATAAAAGAAACTTAAAAAATAAATAAATAAATAGGACAAACTAGTGACAAATTGCAAACTTTCCCCTAAGGTTTAATAAATTTGCAAGTAAAAGACTTAAAGCATATTTTGCATTCATCATATAAGACATGCATCTTCTCCTCTCTTGAGTCCACCTATATAGTTTGCGAAGGACATTCCCCGGTGTCTCATTCTATGGCTTTGGTGTGGGATGAGATATCGGTATGTCCCCCCTTGTCTGAGGTCATGTCGGTGTTAGTAGATGATACAGCCTACTGCTTTGGCAGAGGACGAAGTCCCGAACGCAACACCCGTTCACTGCCTTAGTTTTGGTGAGGATTTAGAACTGGAACCTTTACTTTCTAACCTTGAGTCAGAGATCCATTTACCCTTGTGCGAACCTAGAGTAGATGGCTTGTTAGGACAACCCTAGATTGTGAGAGAGCGCATACTAGAGGCATTCATGAATTTGCATTCATACCACCATAAGCACTGCATCCTTTCTAACCTGATTCCTTTTTTTGTACAAACAGTACCGGTCAGTGTGCGAATTCTTTAGCCAGAGCTCAAGGTTTCCTTTCATTGACACCTGGTGCAACCCAATTTTTGACCATATCTCCCGAGTTATTCATCACTTTTGATGATAGCTCGTCCTAGGATTCACCCTCTTGTTCTTAGCCATAGTCCAATCTATACCTACTCACGATCCACCATGGCCCAACAAACCAGCGAGTCTTTTTCCTCTGTTGTCCAAGAGGAGGTCCCTGCTTCAGCCTACCCTTCCTTTGTGTCAGTCCCCGTTATCACTGCTGCCTCCACCTTTGCCTTAGCATCCGGAGGACCTCCACCATCCGAGTATCATGTCCCTGTGGCTACCCCGCCTTTGGGACCGTCATCTTGGTCATCTGCTGCTTTTGGGGCCCTAACTGTTGAGTTTGTTCCCATGATCATCCCTTAGGCTCCTTTCACTGCTCCTCAGGACTATAGGTTTTCTGGTACCCAACTCACTGCGGCTGTTTCTATAGTAGCTTCTCCTTAATTTGGACAGTTGGGTTTTCAGCTTCTTGACTCGTCTACCCCTTTTTTGTCTCCATCTTTTGGAGCCACAAGTGACGATCCCGTGACTGCACAACTACAGCAAATGTCGTATCTCGCCCAACAGTTGCAGGGATTGGCACTAGCGCTTCAACCCATTTCAAGTTTGTCCTTCCCGACTCCCGAGTTGCCATTGCAACCAACCCTAGGACCACAGGTTGCACCCACTGCACCACCCCCACAACCGTCTCCATCCCTTGTCTCCCTAGCAATAGGAGCATCTGCTTGGCCATCTGCAACACAACCTTAGCACCCATCATAGCATACATCTCCGCTATTTGGTAGCCAGCCGTCTAGGCTGGCGGGAGCACAACCAGCCATGAGCATAGTTCCCAAGGGCATTCTGATCCAACAGCTCTTGCTCCCGCATTCCGCACCTCCAGTAGCACCACCCCTTGCCTTATCTTCACCCCTGTACCAGAAAAAAGCTTCATTTTTGTACCTCAGCCCACAGCACCCGTGCACGAGTACACTGGCCATCCTGCCGTAGCACCTGACGGCGGAATGGTGGATCCAGGGGAGCCCTTAGGGGCGACTTATACGGTGTACGCGGCACCAGCATTAGCTGCACAATCCGATACCACAGTAGCTCCAGACGCTCTCCTTGTGAGGGTGAACGATTTGGAGTGAACACTTCGACAAGTGTAGGGCAGGGACCATCGGTCCTACTAATTCCAGGACCTCTATTATTTCTCAAAGGTGACTCTCCTTTTAAACTTTTATATCCCGGAGTTCGAGAAATACAATGGTAGAGGCTACCCAATTTCACACCTTAAAGCCTATTGCAGAGACCACGCCTAGCTCCAAGCTGATGAAAGGTTGTTAATCTGCCTATTCTAGAAGAGTCTTACGGGCTCGCGTTGAAATGGTTCACTTCTCTTGACATGCCTACCATCAAGACTTGGGATGACCATACACAGGCGTTCCTCGAACAGTATTCCTTCAACCTCGACCTAGTCCCGAAGCGTGAAGACTTGGCCGCAGTTAAGTAGAGGTCCCAAGAAACATTTGGGGAGTATGTTGGACAATGGCGATCCTTGGCTTCGCAGGTCAAAGATAGACCCTCCGACGAGAAGTCTATTGAGATAGTGATTCAGGGAGCACAGCCAGCAGTCAGGGCATTTCTCAGCATACAGCCAGTTACCACATATTTAGCTTTACTTCAGGCGGGTGCCCGTGTTGAGAGTTCACTACACGATAGTAGTTTTTCGGTACTCTCTGCATTTGCCAAACAGGCCACTTCCTCACATAGTGGCGCTAGCAGCAGTGATAACAACAACAGCCCCAACGCCAATCCACCCAAGAGGTGGGATCTCTCTAAGAATACAGTCTCTTACATTAGATCCCCTGCTGCATCGACAAATGTCCATCCGCCCCCTCAGCGCCAAGTAGTCTATGCACCCACACCCACACCCACACCTAGAGCACCTCATGCATCACACATCGCCCCCACTGCCACTCTAGTATACCCTACCCCACCGGTTAGGATGCGCCTGCCATTAGCACATCCACAACCGAAGCAACAACGCCGTGACAGGCGCCACTATACCCCATTGGTGGAGCCATTGAGCATGGTTTTCCCTAAAGTCACATCCTTTTTAAGGCTGCCTGAGATTCGCCTGCCACCAAGTCCGCTCCCCGCATGATATAATATGAATGCGTTCTGCATTTTCCATCGGGTCACAGGCTACTCGATAGATAATTGCCTCACATTGAGGGACGCAATCTAGGATTTGATTGACCAGAAGGTCATCATAATTAGCATGCAGGCGGTAGGCCCAGTGCCCACATCAATAGCCGCACAAGCACCACTAGCACATCCCAACATAGTTAGCCAATCTTTACCACAGCATCCAACCCCGGGAGCATCATGTCCCTTAGGTGTCAATTCCATCTTTCCTTTCGATTCTATTTCATCTTCTATTTGTCCTATCGATCTTATTCATGATATGTCATCCCCTTTTCCTGACCAGTTATATTGGTCTTTCCTCAGTGGTTTCGAGGAGTCAGTTAGTATGTTTTGTTCTACTGTTGAGTTGGAGTATACTATGGCACCGCCTATCGTATACCCCCAGCCACCTGCACCAATTTGTCTACAAGCTAGGCCAAAATCTAGACCAATCCCGTCGCCAGCACCTCCGAGTTACCAAGTTTCGTATCCTCCAACCATACCAGTACAGCTTGTAGCCCGTCCCCCGATTGTTGTCACCCTTACTCATGACATGCATCGTGTACTGTACAATTATGCCACAGAAATGTGTGCAGAGGTAACACGATCGGGTAGGGTGTACAAACGTCCAGCACCTAGACCAAATCCTCCAACCCCAAACACCATCAACTATCTAGACCTCTAGCACCCCCAGCACCAGCTCCTATCCAGTTACATGTTCAATCCCTAAGACCACCCGCACCAAGAATAGCTCTACCCATTCCCACCACAGACAGCCAACCTTCAGTAGACATAACCACTCAGCTTAAAAAGTCAAAGCTGACATTTCAATTTTGGACCTGATTCACACCTCAACCAAGGACAAGGAGGCCTACCTTAGAGTCTTCCAAGCTACCCATGTGTCCCCAACCATTGAGCCGGCTACCTTTGAAAGTATGGTGGGTATGATAGTGGCGCCACAAGTGATCTCCTTTTCGAGCCAGGAATTGCCACCATCGGGAACCAAACATAATTCCCCCTTGTTCATCACTGCGCAATATCGGAGCTTTTGCATCTCTCTCACGTTGGTAGACAACGGAGCAGGTTTAAATGTCTACCTCTTGCGTACGCCAAGTGCAATCAGATTCAAGTTCGAAGACATAATACCTGCCGTGAAAGGGATGACGGCATTCGATAATACGCACCACGATGCACTCGGGATCCTAGTCATTACTTTGATAATTGGTTTAGCCCGCTTCGACTTAGAATTCTATATCGTTGACATTGAACCTTCCTTTAATCTCATACTTGGACGCCCTTGGCTTCACAAGCACCAGGTCATTCCCTCAACTCTCCATCGTATGATCAAGTTCTGTTGGGACGACAACGTTGTTGTTGTCATGGCGGAAGATTTGGAGAAGGTTGAGGTGGTCTCTGTAGTAGCTCCACAAACTATCCACTTCGAGCCTAAACCCTCTGATGTTTTGTACAATGTCAACTAGTTCGAGCCGGTTAATTTCATTCTTGTCCTTGAGTGCATCAGCCATTTGGCCATTCTTAGTGATCCCCGTTTGATGGTAGATAACTTATGTCGCATGTGGGAATATGAGAAAGGAACCCCCCATGGGCGATACGGCCAAGGAATCGTCGAGCCAATCAAGGCGGAAGAATAGAGAGAGCACGAAGGATTGGGATACAAACGTCAATACTAGCGGAAGAGATCCTCACGCTACTGTAAGTCTATAAGGATGATCGTTCCTCATGATTTGACTAACTTCACCAGTGCAGACGTCTTGGATCCAAATCAAAGTCTATTTACAGCCTTAGTGTCACAATCACTAGTAGTTTGGATCTGTCTGGAAGAGTCATATCCAGAGAATGATCAGTCAGAGCAGGCCATTGAGCAGATCTGTGAGCAGTGGCAGAAATGTTCAACTTTGTTAGAGTCAACACAGTCGACAGAGAGTTAGGCAGTAGTAATGGAAGACCCAGTTCAGAAGACAAACTCAGAGAGCAGCCTGACAGATGACACAGTAGGAGATTTGGACATTTTGTTCCAAGAACAGTTGGAGGTGCTCACGGAAGACCTAGCAGAGCACGATAGAGTTAGGAAAAGGAAAGAAGTTGTTTCACTATCCCAGTCAGAATCACTAGTACAACCACGGGACCAAGTTTCAATCATGGTCCTTTAGTCAGAAAAAAAGTGTGCTAGATAAATGGAGTTAATCTCCTGTCAACTGGGAGGCAGGTCTAGCTGGTACTGGCAGTTTAAGCCTCACCTTAGGGGTGAGGAGCAAAAAAAAACAACCTGAGCTAGGCTCAGGAGGTAGTACAGGCGGCAGCAATCTTATCAGTCAGTAGCAAGACAGCCGCCAGCAGGCAACAGCTTTTGTAAATATTATGGAAAATACAAAAAAAATCAAAAAACCCAAAAAAAAAATCTGAAAATACCAAAAAATCAAAAAATGTGAATAGAGATGCATCAACCTCAAAAGCAGGGAGCCCCAGGTTCTCAATTGGCCCAGACAGTCGAGCTACAAAGGAGGTCGCACAGTGCCACTACAAGAATACGAAAGTCACTATGACTGTCATAAAGCGCCATCAGGGCACGGAGTTGGAAGAAATACTCTCAGTTGACATTACAGATCCAACCTTCGAGCAGGAAATTCTGTCGGAGCTCATTGCTTATGGGGAGGAAGATGAGGTCACCGAAGCATATGGTGTAGATGTAGAAAAGGACGATAATGTACCTTCACAATTTCAGCCTCACGACAATGACCCAGAGGGCCCTAATCTACATGTGGAGGAAGAGACAGAGCTTGTCAACATCAGCACGGCAAAAGATGTTAAACAAACACACATCAGTGCCAAAGTATCACCACAAGCTAGGGCAGAATTTATAGCTTTCTTAAAAGAATATGTGGATGTCTTTGCATGGAGCTACGATGACATGGTTAGCCTAGACATTGAGGTGGTAGTACACACATTACCACTAAAACCAAATTCAAAACCAGGCAAGCAGAAACTTCGTAGATGGCGACCTCAGTGGCTGTTGAAACTTAAGGAGGAAATCATGAAACAACACAAAGTCAATTTCCTCAAGGTCGTTCTTTATCATGATTGGCTCGCAAATGTGGTGCCAGTGCCAAAGAAAGATGGGCGGATTCGCATGTGCATAGACTATCGAGACCTCAACAAGGCGAGCCCTAAAGACGATTTCTCACTTCCCCACATTGATATTTTGGTTGACAACATAGCAGGGCATAAGATGTTATCATTTATGGATGGATTCTCAGGATACAACCAGATCAGAATGCCAGAAGAAGACATAGAGAAGACATCCTTTATTACTCCTTGGGGAGTCTTCTGCTACAGAGTAATGCCATTCGGGGCTAAAGAATGCAGGCATGACATATCAGAGGACCATGACAGCGTTATTCCATAATCTCATGCACCAATAAGTTGAAGTGTACGTGGTTGACATGATCGCCAAGTCTAAAGAGCCCAAGGATCATCTCTCCTGCCTAACGAAGTTGTTTGATCGCCTGAGAAAGTATAAGCTCTACCTTAACCCTAACAAATGTGTATTTGGGGTGTCTTCCGAAAAGCTCCTGAGTTACATTATCAGCCAGAGAGGAATAGAAGTGGATCCTTACAAGGCCAGAGCCATTATTGACATGCCTCCCCCTACTACTAAAAAAGAATTACGCAGATTGTTGGGGCGATTACAATATATTAGCCGGTTCATAGCACAGCTTACACCCATATGCGAGCCGATATTCAAGCTTCTGAGGAAGAATGCCCAAACTCACTGGAATGATGAGTGTCAAGCAGCCTTTGATAAGATCAAACAGCTTCTAGCAAAACCTCCAGTCTTAGTTCCTCCCACACCAAGACGGCCCTGTTATTATATCTTTCAACCACACAGTATTCCATGGGAACGGTCCTAGGTCAGCATGATGAACAAGGGCGTAAGGAGAGGGCAATCTACTACCTCAGCAAGAAGTTCAATGACTGCGAGGCCAAATACAGCACTATAGAAAAAGTTTGCTTATCCTTGGTATGGGCCACTCAGCACCTCAGGCATTACATGATGGCATACCCAGTCCTGCTATTATGTCGCCACGATCCTATCAAATACCTGTTCTAGAAGCCAACCTTAGTGGGCAGATGTGTTAAGTGGCAAGTTATGTTGTTGCAGTATGACATTACTTTTGTGACATAGAAGTCCATGAAAGGACAGGCGATGGCGGATGATTTAGCCAACCTACCTTTGCCAGAATATCAGCCACTGTAAACACAATTTCCAGATGAAGACATCCTATTTGCAATGGGAGAAACAGAGTTAGAAAATCCTCAAAATGAGCACCAATGGTGTCTATACTTTGATAGCGCAGTCAATAAAAGAGGAAGAGGTATTGGTGTAGTTTTAGCAACGTCGTAAGGACAACTAATTCCCTTTGCGAAGAAGCTGACATTTGAATGCACCAACAATGAAGCTGAATACGAGGCATGTATCTTGGGATTACAGGTGGCACTAGAGCAAGGTGTCCGAGAGCTTCGGGTATATGGAGATGCAATGCTAGTAATTTTGCAAATTAATGGTGATTGGAAGACTAAAGACCAAAAGCTCATATTATACCATGACAATTTGCTGAAGATGATTGAAAAATTCGAGGATGTCAAATTTTCTTTTATGAAGCAGGCCAAGAATACATACGTAGATGCATTAGCTACCCTAGCATCATGGCTATCGCTACCAGAGGCTCAGGAAACCGATATCTGAATCACTTGTGTAGAGCAGCCTTCACATTACATGCACATCCAAGAAACAGAACCGACAGTCGAATTGCCCTGCTATCATGATATCAAAGTTTTTCTGGAGTCCGGCGACTTCCCATCTGGCATTTCCACAACAGATAAGAAGACCTTGATACAATTGGCCTCTAAATATGTACTCGAGGTAGGACATCTATACAAAAGATCCTATAACCAAATGCTTCTTAGATGCGTAGACAAGAAGGAGGCAGATATATTGATGTTAAAGGTTCATACAGGCACATGTGGCCCACACATGAATGGAGTGCTCTTGACCAAGAAAATCATGTTAGAAGGTTATTTTTGGTCCACTATGGAAACAGACTATTGCCAATTTTGTGCGGAAATGCCACAATTGCCAAGTACATGGCAACTTCATACATGCTCCCCTGCAACAGTTGCATAGCATGTCGTCACCTTGGCCTTTTTCCACTTAGGGAATTGATGTTATCGGGGCCATACATCCAGCTACATCTAACGAGCATCGGTATATTCTCATGGCCATCGATTATTTCACAAAGTGGGTCGAGGCAGCATCATATAAAACTATGACAGAGGCAGCCATAGAAAAATTCATTAAGAATAATATTATTGCCAGATATGGGGTTCCACATGCAATCATATCTGATAATGGAACAAACTTCATAGTAAGGAGAGTTGAGGACTATCTTCAGGGTTACAAAATCAGGCACCACAGATCCTCTCCTTACCGACAGAAAATGAATGGAGCTGTCAAATCAGCCAATAAAAACCTGATGAAGATCTTGAAGAAGATGGCTGAGACTTACAAGGACTGGCATGAGAAGCTCCCTTATGCACTATGGGCTTACAGGACATCAGTTCGGACATCAACAGGGGCAACACCATATTCGCTTGTTTATGGCATGGAGGCGGTCCTCCCTTTCGAAGTAGAAATCTCGTCACTAAGAATTTTAAAAGAAGCTAAACTAGATGAAGCAGAATGGGTTCAAGACCGTTGTGTCCAACTAGACCTCATTGATGAACATAGATTACAAGCCCTGCACCATGCCCAATGCTATCAAAAGCGAATGGCTCGAGCATATCCAAAAAAGGTTCGACCTAGAAATTTTGGGCTACGTGATCTAGTTTTCCATGCCATTAACCTACCTGATGCCTGTGGAAAGTTCAGGCTCAACTAGCGTGGACCATTTATTGTGAAAGAAGTCCTGTCTGGAGGTGCTGTCATTCTTAAGGATATGGATCGTGGGGAGCAATCAGAGCTTGTTAATGCTTCCTACCTGAAAAAGTACTACCAGTGATCCTCAACCAATCCCAAGCCTTGCATTGTGAGCCTTGCATCTTTATGTTTCTTGCTTTTGCATGCTAGTATTTTAAGTTATCGCATCCAAGCATCACATAAATCGCATCATATGCATTGTATTTTCTTTTCGTTTGCATTGTAATCATAATATGAAACATTAGCATAACCATTGCCCGATGAGGAAATCGGAGGACCAGCCTACTTAGGAAGAGTTTTGATCCTCCTCATGTGTTACTACCTGTGTGACCGAGGAAGTGAGGGAGCAACTATTTACGGGGAATTGGACGAAATGTACAAATTCCCAAGGAGCCTATACCTTAAGAGGGAGAGAAAACGATAGGTCGTGAGTGAGTGTGAGCTAAAAAAACATAGACATCGGAGCACAAAAGAAATGAGAAGATAGAAGTTGAAGATGGAAGTCAACTCCAATGAGAGAAGCATGCGAGACAACTCTGCCCCCATCACATAACTTGGAGAGGAGTTGAAGCATACACCTACCAAGCCCATACTTCCAAAGGACTAGCCACCCTTTAAGTTTAACTGAAAAGAGTAGCCACCCCTCAGCCTAGGTGTTTATTACCTCCAAGTAGGGATAGTGAAGGTTAACATGCCTTTTGAGGGAGTAAAAGAAAAATGAATTATTGAAAAAGTAGGTGTAAGGCCCTAGGAGTTTGGCATGGAGCTCGTTTTATCTCAAAAGTCCATTGATTGAGTGAGAGCCACCATAAACCCAGGGATCTAGGTAGCGCCAAATGAGTTGAGGACATTCTAATTCCATATAGTAGGCAATAAAGGCTTCCTTGGCGCTGAGGGCACCAATATCTTCTATAAACCATGCATAAATCTTGTTTTCATTTTATAAGTCTTGTATGAATCATTTGGTGTTCAGCATTTTCAATCACGCATCTTTCGCATTTTACATCGCTTTGCAAGGATTTTGCCCATGTTCCAATCAAGGGCATGCCAACTACCCTTTGAGTTGGAATATTGGCAAAGAAGGGAGTTTCAACCAAGGGCATGTTAACCACTCTTTGGGTGGAAATGGGTCTTTGACCAGGGTCATGCTAGTTGCCTTTCTAAGTCAAGAGAATCACTGGGAACGTGCTACTATTAGGAGCATACAGGCCAACACAAACTACTTGTTACATAATGTATAGGTTCATTGCAAAGACAGACCGAATCAGATTTAAGAATGACTGAGTGTAAAAGTAAATTGTCCCTTTATTATAGCTCATTAGTTGTACAGCATTTGCTTACTTGATAACAGTGGACTCTCCATTTACAATCAGTCGACTCTTGCCCTTTTTGAGTAGCCAACTCTTGTAAATGAAGTGCCACTAGGAGGAAGTTCTTTTATAGGCCAAGTTTCTTGAATTTTGGCCAGGCGTGCTAACTTGGAAGTTGTCGCATCAGAGCCGAGGATGTATCTTTTGAAACAGTTGGGCATAGGGCTTTGCTCAATCGAATCCTGGCAAAAGCCAAATTGGTGCAGGACGTGGACAGGATGGTATTCCACCCCGCCCGTTAGCTCCGAAAGCACAACCAGTCGCATGTCACTACTATTAAAGTAGACAGTGAAGGGCTTCGCAATTGTGAACAGAATACACCAGACTATGGTGTCCTTGGTAAGATTTCGTAGTCTTTCGCATAGCTAGTGCACGCCTGGAAGGGTGTGTGAGTGATTGGTGCGACTGTAGGAGTCGAAGACAGAGTGTTGGGGGCTTAGGACTTCCACCCCCGTGTGGGCAGCAAGCCAAGTTTGTCAGAAAAAGCAGAGCATAGTTAGATGAGTACAGTAAATCATTAAAGTAATAGTGTTGGCTTACTTGCACTAAGACGCCGCAACCATGGAAATGCTGGGAACGTTTCAATGCCCTATCCAAGCCGACATAGGTCTCTACCAGAAAAATGAGGGCAAGATCAATTTGGTGGGTGATCATGGCCAACACTATATCTGCTACCTCAATAGCAATTGTCATCCGACCATGACTGAAGATAAGTTCCCCATGGAAGCGTACCACAAAGCCATGGAACCACAAGCTACCTGATGACACATGGTCACTGGCAATCTTGTTAAAATAATCCAAGTGCAGCATTGTACCTGACCCATCTTTGCAAATGAGGCTTTTCTCACAAGCACTTCGGGGCAAACTGGTCAGTCGACTCAAGACTGAAACATAACTATCACGACATGTGAAAATAAGGGGAGACATGTACGGCAACAGGCCGCAAATCCGTCTGACTTCTTCCAAGGTGAGACTGAGTTCCGTCTGTCCAAAGCGGAATACATGGAAAGCGGGTTTCCAGAATCTAGCCGCAATGCATAACAAATGCCAGTTCACCTCTACCTTGACAATGTTCAACAACGAGGAGGATATGCCCCAAACCCGTAGTTGCTCACGATCCTCAACAGTTAATGCATCAATCCAAGCTTGCAGAACGTCGGAGCAACATTTCGATGTCACCATGGTCGGATATTCCTGCGGTAAAGATGTTAGATCAAGATATGGCAGGAATAATGCAAAAATCAAGTCTGGGGCAAACAAAAAGTGATTTGGCCAAATAATTTCTCATGATGGGGAGGATCAAATGAGATCATAAATCTGAACAACAATGGCAACTAGAACATGCAGTTATCCCCTTTGCAAGATATGGAAAATGTGCAAGTCATTGGGAAAAATCAGAAGATATGATTTTCCCTTCGCAAATCTGAGGCATGATGGAAAATCAGAAAATATATGCAAAGCCCAAAAATAAGAGAAAGTCAGAACATATAATCTGAAGCATGATGAAAAATTGGTTCATGTGGCCTCTTTTTCCTTTGTAAAAGATGAAGGAATATGAGCAATATAGATCACCACAAATGAAAAGAACAACATCTGAATTCATGTAAAGGCAAGAGGTCCCTTAAGGAGGAATCGCTGTGACACATCAGAGAAAATGAGCAAAATCATATACCATTGCAAGCCGAGAAAGAGCATAACCGGCACTAGAAGAGCAAAAATGAAGCTTCAAGGAGGATTAAGGGCTTGAGAGTGGTGTTTGCAGCAGGAGAGGTGGCGAATTTTGTTGGGGAATACGAAGTAATATAGAAAAGAGAAAGGGGTCGCAGCAGAAAAGGAAAGCAAGCTGGCATTTTTACAGGGAGCACCAAGGTGGCGCACCAACCAAGCACACATAACTGGCACACCACTGGTCAAGCAGCAAACAAAGCCCCCCCTAAAATGTCAAGCTCGCCCAAATCCACGCCATTCCTCAAAACCTGCATGAAAACATACATTTTAGACACACATATCAATACCCAAGAGGAGGGTTGCATCCCAAAAACAGATTTGCATTTCATGCACATTTAAAGTACAAGTTAAATGGTTCAGAATACAAGTTGCATCATTCATACACAAGGAGTGACAAGACTGAACTGAAATCAAGAAAACAACTACTCCTCGTCGGACTCCTCCTCGTCGGAAGATCTCTCCTAGAAACTCTTAGCTAAGAATCGGGCCCCTCGTAGAGTGATCCGACGCAAATACTGGGCAGCAGCAGCAGACTGAGAGCTGGCAGAAGAACTCAGGACTCTCTGTGAAACCTCAATGTCAAAATGGTCCTCCTTAGACACTTCCAAGGTGAATTCCCCACTGTTGGCTGCATTCACCTCGTTAGCTGGGTAGTCCTGCTCAAAGATTCTCAAAAGAATGTCAGATTTGCAACAGTGTCGAAGTATGCTGATAAAGGACAATCAGAAAAAGTACCTGTATGATGTTCCACCATCGTAGCTCCTACACGAATTTGCAAATGTGTCCAGTGAATTTATGGTTTAAACAAGAAGACCTTTAGAAGTAAAATAAAGGCGACATACCCATTTCCGCCTGATATCCTCGTAGAAGGAGGCAAACTGCTCCTCAAAGCCTTGTGGGAGTAAGACAAGTGTTAGATTAAACCTTCTATATGGAGTAAATTTATTCAAGCAAAAAGTACAATGATTTACCTTGGCCCATTTTGAGGTGTACCACATCCCACGCTGACTGTCGCGCACGGCCTCCTCAAAAAGATAGGCTTCCCGACCCGCCTATACCATGCTAAATAATCGGTGTAGTTGACTTCTCGAAGAATGTGCCTATCTTAAGATGCCACAACTGCAGCATGCCAACTCCTAGCAGCAGGACGAGATGGGACCAAAGGATCCATGTCCGTAGGAGGAGGAGCGGGGATGCATAGTTCATTGAGGAACTGATGACTCACTAGCCCCGGGAGAAAGTAGGCTGACTTCTTCATGCAATAAAACTTCACCTGCTTGTCTCTCAAAACACGACTAGAGTTCAGAGGTACCCAGTTAAATCCGTCGTATCTCAAAAATGAGAGTAGGTGTACCTATCTACAAAAGGGACAATCATAAGCAATGCAAGTAGATATTGTTATGCAGAAAATAAAGTTCATGTAATAAAACTTACATCCTCAAGCTCTACCAAGTCTAGCAGATATCAGTAGGACTTGTAACTATCAACTCCCGCAATAGCCCAGTGGTCAGGCTTGATCCACTGACGAGGGAGGAGAAGAAGCTCATCCCGGAGGCGACCAAAGCAATGCCCCCATGTAATATGCTCCATAGCCCAATACTAGCAAAAGCAAGCAGAAGGAAAGTTAGTTATCAACTATTATCAAGAAATTTTGCAAAAAAAAAAAAAATAATAATTTTTCTCTAGTACTTACAGTGTGCAGGGGGTACAACCCCACATGAGACCGATGACCCAGTCTAGCCACGTTGTTCAACCCGCAGATCAGCCAGGTGTAGCTAGCCCCGACCCAGTCATAATGGTCTAAGTACTCTAGGTTGGTTAGATATACTAGCCAATCAGCATGAATGCAATAGGCAGAAGAGTCGCAGAAGATCATGGCGAGAAAATCCAACAAGAATTGTCGGAGAACGAAATATGCCTCGACGTTGCTCGGCTCCAAGTTGGGCCAAAACTGATCCCACTCCTGAAGCCAACCCACTGTGATCATGTGCTTTCCCCGAGGTGGTTTTGGAGGAACACGGCCTGAGTGCGCAGGAGGCAGATGCATCCCATGAGTAATCTCACCAACAATCAGCTCATCACCGAATAGAAGGCCCGTCAGCAAGGCCCACTGGTTGGACAACACTGTCAGCTCTCCAAACGGAAAGTGGAAGGTATGTGTCTCAAACCTCCATCTCTCTGGCAAGGCTCGGAAGAAGTTATAATGTCCGTGGATGGCCGGGATGTGAAGCAAACCACCAAAAAGAGACTAGTGGAGCAAGAAATCCTGTAGAAACTTGAGCAGGCAGCGGAAATGGTCAAGCATAGGAGCCCAATGACATCACATTACCCAGTCAGCATCCCCAACTTGGAACAGCAATAGCAAAAAAGATACAAGATTAAAAGAAAGTAGTAGTGTCGAAACATGCTAGAGGAAGAATGAAGATAGTTACCTCAAAGTCTGGGCCCTCACAGATGTGGTCGCCACTGAGTAATCACCCCGTGATGTTGCCCGATTCCTAAAAGTACAGTTGTTAATTAAAGTGTCAAATTTATATTACAGGTACAAGTCATTCCAAATGAGCTTACCTCGATGGGGATAGTAGGTGTCGAACTGCTAGAAGCCCGAGATCTCGAAGAGCTGCCCCGCCGCCGTGGGCGAGAACTAGAAGGCCTGTCCCAGGGACGTTGTGAGCTCTCCCCCTCAGGGATCGGGTCATCTTGCAAGGAGGCAAAGGGCAAGCCAGAATTTGAATAGTAGAGTAAAATAGAGAAAATGCAGCATATTCGGGCATAATAAAGCTCGAGTCTCGAGATAATGTGTGGCATTACGAGTATTTGCTACTGGATACATTCATAATATGTGCAGTAAATGGCAAAATAAAAAGCATGATATGCACAAACAAAGTACATTAGCATGTGTTACAACATTTTGGCATCAACAGTTCTTTTTACAAAAGTGTAGATTAAACGAAATGCAGGCATAGCCCAATATTGCAAAATGGGGTTAGGATTATTGGAGTTAGGATTATTATTGTTAGTGAGCATTATTGTCATTGTTGTTGTTGGAGTTACAAAGTGGGGTTAGGATTATTGTTGTTAGTGAGCATTATTGTCATTGTTGTTGTTGGAGTTACAAAGTGGGGTTCATCACTGTTGTTGTTATATGAAAACATAGGCATTCACTACTTTGCTATTGACTTGTTCACCACTATTTGCTATGGAGCGTTACTTTTATCCCATAATTATTTTGGTTTAAACATGGGTTGATTCAAGGATGGAATTGACAAAAGAATTGATTCAATCATGGAAAGAAAATAGCAAAAATAGCATTGATTCATGGATCACTAACAAGGAAAACCACCACCATCCACACAACCACCATCGACCATCCAGCAACCAAACCACCGTCGGCCACCCCATAGCCAACTAGCCACCACTTCACCTATGCCGTCCCAACTACCCACCACTTCACAAAACCCACCGATCACCCTCACTTCCTTAGCCCCACGGCCGCCACCCACCAGAATACCCAAGCCACCTCACCACAGCCCATTCAACCTCCACGGCCACCACCCGCCAGAACGCACCGCCAGAGTAACCACCACGCACGCCACACCCCACAATCCACAGTAGCCCCCGACGGTTTGAACCACCGAGCCCCAACCATAGATCGCCGAAGCCACCCATCACCTTGTCGGAACCCCACCTCACTGTCGGCCATCAAGAGCAAAAAAAAAAAAACCAGCAAAAAGAGGGCAAGCAAGCACAAGAGGGATCAGTAGGAGGAAGAGTACCTCCATCGGTGAACCTCTCTCCAGCCAATCCTGGAGAGTTCGATCCATCACCGCCGTGCCAAGCCGCCGCACCAACTCCGAGCACCACACTAACGCACCACCAAGAGTGCCCCACGTGCGCCTCACGGAGGAGAGGAGAAGGGTGAGGCCGTTGGGGAGAGGAGGAGGAGAAATGGAGAGTGGGAGAATGGGTTTCTTCTCCTGTGTGGGGAAATGAAGAATGGAGGAAATAAGGAAGAAGAAGGAGAAATAACGGGTGAGGAGAAATGAAGTAATAAGAAAGAGGAGTAATAAATGAATTGCTTATGTTAGTAAGGAAGAATAAAGAAATGTAAAAATAAGGAGCAAAGAAATGAAATCATGAAGCATAATCCTATTTGCAGTATCAAGCAGCAAGATGAAATACAATATATGATTTGGCAGTTATGGTAGTTATCAAGTGGGCCCCATCGTGTACCAGTAGTGCAAATAGTTCAATTTTCAAGGTCTAAAATGCAAAATGGTCGTGAAATTTGCATTTCGGTCCCCAACACTCCATAGCTTGCATCAGAAAGGCAAAAGGAAAAATGTCAAGAAATGTAGACACTCATCCTTTAAAAGTTCACCAGAGGGGGTAATTTGCAGAAAACCCCTAGCATTAGGAAATTTGCAGAATAACCCCTGAAGGGTGTGAGAAATCCTATACAAGCAGAAATTTACAAGTACCCAGCAGAATTTCAAAATTCCTAGCACAGCAGTAATATAGCCACCAGAAATTTGCCATATCAGGCTAATTTGGAATAGAGTCCCTCAATTTTGGAAAATTGCGAATGGGTCCTAACCGTTTGCAAAACTCGTAAACAAGGCTAGAGGAGATTGAAACCTCAGCAAGGTCATTTCAGAGGATATTTCACATTCATCTCAGCAAGGATACAGGTTTCCATGCCATGGAGCCAGTAGCAAGCATATTTACTCTTTTGCCCTTCTAGAGCGTAACTAAAGGCTATTTCCTTCATGAGGGACAATCCAGGGATTATCGCTTTTCATTTCGGGTTCTCACTCCGGGCGGATGAGATTATGCTTTCATGTCCTTTTTTCTTGATTTTTGCGGGCACGAAATCCTTTTGTTTGATTTTTTGACTGGGCAGTCAAAGTCGACCTTTGACCGGGCGGTCGAGGTCCTTTCCTTTGCTTGGATTTTCGCAAGCGCGAAATCCTACTACTTGGCTTTGACCAGATGGTTAGAGTCAACCTTTGACCGAGCGATCGAGGTCATTTCTTTTTCCTTGGACTTTCGTAGGTGTGAAATCCTGTTGTTTGACTTTTGACTAGGTAATCAGAGTCGACCTTTGACTGGGCGATCGAGGTCATTTCTTTTTCCTTAGACTTTCGCGGACGCGAAATCCTGCTGTTTGAATTTTGACTGAGCGGTCAAAGTCGACCTTTGACCGGGCGGTCAAGGTCCTATCCTTTGCTTTTCCTGGATTTTCGCGAGCGTGAAATCATTTTGCTTAACTTTTGACTGGGTTGGGCGGTCAACTTCTAGGTCCTGTCCTTTCCTTTTCCTTGGATTTTCGCGTACGCGAATTCCTTTTGCTTGACTTTTTGACCGTACAGTCAAAGTCAACCTTTGACTGGGCGGTCAAGGTCATGCCTTTTCCTTTTCCTTGGATTTTCGTGGACGCGAAATCCTGCTGTTTGATCTTTGACTGGGCGGTCGAGGTCATATTTTTTTCCTTGGATTTTCACGAGTGCGAAATCCTACTATTTGACTTTTGACCAGGAGGTCAAAGTCGACCTTTAACCGGGCGGTCAAGGTCATATCCTTTCCTTTGCTTTTCCTGGGATTTCGCGGGCGCGAAATCCTGCTGTTTGACTATTGACCAGGAGCCTTGACCGGGGCGTTCGAGGTCCTATCCCTTTCTTTTTCCTGGATCTTCGAGGGCACGAAATCCCCTTGCTCGCCCTAAGTCCATGTGGATAGGGCCTCCTTTCTTACATCACAAATAATATGTTTTGTCAAGCCCATTTTTCTTTGGGTTGATACCCCCAACTACTCGGTTGACAACCGTCAAGTTGTCTGACCATCGGGTCGACAAGACTTGGTTGACTTGTCATGTCCCGCCTCTTTACGTTGAAAACCTTAATAATTCGACTGACGAGTCTGACAACTTGTCATATCCCTGCCACTGGTACCCCCCGTGTGCAGGTTTTCTTTGGTTTTTTGCAATATTGCTTTAGCATCAGCATCAGCATCAGCATTGCATCTATTTCCAACATCCATTCTTGTGTGTGTAGCATTAGCATCAGCTTTCATTTACATTCAGCATCAGCTCTTGCATTTGTATTTAAGCTCATCATTGCGTTGGCATCGCATTTTCAGTATTTGGCTTAGCATTCGCTTGCATATTAGCTGCACTTTGCATTTGCATTTCGCATTCAGCAATAGGTCATGACTTTCGGTACATCCATCGGATAAGTGACCCAATGCCTATAGCAAACATCACTTCTCCGCAGCCTCAAAATAGGGGTATCCTGTCAACCCTGAGCGTCGATTTCGGTTCCCTCCGTCCCTCGACCTAGCTCAGGGAGGGGCATCTGTAGACACCTTGATTTTGAGGCGGCTCGTAGGCAAACTCTCTAGAAGGATGTTGCTTCGGATATGGCAGTCCTAACCACATCCGAACCATATCTAACATTTTGATTAGTCCAAGGTCATCACACAAACCACGACCGCAAGCCCATGGCCCAGTCAATAATCTAGGCAACCAAGTGGAGAGTACTATTCAATAGCACCAATGTGGAGCACCATCATGGCACACCTTTGTGGCACACTATGTTGGCGCACAACACTTTCCAGAGTGCTAGTTGTTGGCTGTCCATCTTCTATGTATATAACCTCCACTTGTGAATATTCTTCTACGAATCTACGTAGGTCTGTTGGTTTCCAGGGCCTTGGGCATCCCAAAACATTACAACTTCACCTCCTTTAAAAGCCACCCATGAACAACACTTTTAGCTCTCTTGGCAACTCATCATCTCTTCGCAACCAGTGCTACTACCTCCAGAGCATCTATTTGCATCCCTAAGCATCCTCAGCCCGTGTCCAAAGCATCCAGAGGGAGATATCTCGAGCCACCAATGGAGAAAAATACCATAGGTATGTCTCTATTCTCTAATTTTGTTCTAGGCTGTTGCGAATAAGTTATGCTATGAACTTGAATGTGGTTTGATTTCCTGCGGCTTATTTGAGTGTTACATTGTTTGTTTATCTTGGTGGTGAATCATGGTATACTATTTGTAAAGTTATTTGCATTGTTGGTCTACTTTTGTGTTTGTTTGCACTGTTTTGTGGTGGG
>JAMKQA010032035.1:0-16922 GCA_024699735.1 Posidonia australis
CATCTGTTTCTATTTTTGTTAAGAAATCATGTTTTACTGGCTTCTACCAAAAACTGTCAATTTATCAGCGGAAGATACCGGCTGTAACTAATATGATTCCCTTTTGCCCTGCAGCTGCAAAGACTGCAATGAATTTGTTCAGTCATATGCCTGAAGCTACGAACAGAGAAAAAGAATTGATGAAGGCTTGCACTGATCCTGAATTAGTTGCAGCTATTATTGGCAATGCAAAGATTACAGCACCTGGTCTCACCCAATTGAAGCAGAAACAAAAGAAGGGCAAAAAATTAGGAAAAGAAACTTAGAATTCCAGAGACAGGAAACTGCAGGTAATCATACTTTCAACAGAAAGAACCACATAGGGAATTGAAGCCAAGCTAAGTCTTTTTGTTTTGTTGTTTGGTTCGTTGTTGAATATGCTAAACAGAGAAGTATGCAATGTTTATAACATTTCAATTCAAATTGGTGGTGTTATCAGCAGGAGGAGTTATTTAAGGGGACATCCGGTCCACAAAACCAATTTTTAGGTTTGTGCAAGTGAGTGTTCCGAGTTTCCAGCTGTTTTCTTTTGTTAAGTTTCCAACTGTTATAGGAGTTTTTTTCTCCTTTTCCCCGTTTCTGCTAATTTCTTCTTTTTTTGGTCCTTTTCTGTATATCCTATCTTGAGATTGATTTTGCATTGATGTTTTTTTTGAACTCAATTTTTGCATTGATGTTGCAAAATGTTATTCTCTTTGGGATGAGACTGGTGTCTTTTTTTTCTCACAAATATACGGAATGTTGACAATTGACAAATCACATGGAAGATCAAATTAAAAAAAAAAGGTTTCCCATGTTGGCACTGGATGTTAAAAGCGCAGAGATTGGCTTCTGATGAGAGGAGAGTTTGAACTATGTGCGTATGCTCCTAGGAGTCATTCATTTTTTGTTTGTGGAGCTCGATACGACTTCATAGAGAACTGAATTTATGTCATCATATGTGTTCATTTCCTGTTATTAAGATTTGTCATTTCAATATTTTACGACTTTGCTGCAAATGATATAAAACATATATTTATTATAACTTCTCCCTCTTGTCACTTGAATGCACTGTGGTCATAATATGAGCCAAATGTGTTTGATCATAAAGGTGGATAGAATGTTGTGATGTGGTGTCTTCACTTAGACGTAATCCAATTAAATGTTCATTTTAGCATAATCTACCATATTATTGCGAATGAGTTTGACAATATTATCCTTCATTTTTCTTGAGAATGATGTGTTTTTTTTTTTGTTAATGGTAGGTGATATTATTATTATATAAAAGTGTCAATATCAGTCTTCGAAAGTTCTCTCAAAATATTACAAAAAGAATGAAATTGTTACACAGTAGGTGACCAACAAAAATATTACAGTATTGTATTAACATCAAAAAGAAATTCAGCCACAAGAAGTTGCAAATATCAGCGTAGTACTTCAATCAATTAGAGGTTAATCACAAGACGGGAGAGCAGGAGTACCAGTGTCATACTCCATGTCGCTCAAAATATTAGTAGGTGAGATGTTACTCTGAGTCAAGTCAGTATTCTGTTGAAAAGAATAGGTGGTTCTAATATTTTCATCTTTTTCAAAACCTGTAGTCAGACTATCCAACAATGAAACAAATCAGAAATATCACTGATAATCATGTATTGGGTCTTAGATAAATCAGAATGATGTGTTATATCATGATATTGTCATTACTTAAGTCATCCCAATTGTTTTTATTGTCAAAAGAAAAAAAATCTGACAATGCTAAACAAGATCTTGTAAGCAATACGAACGTTACATGTAAAATCAAGATTGTGGCAGACCTTTTCGATACTTGGAATCTTGGTTCTTGGTAATTTTCGTCTCTCAAAATCATCTTCACGAGAGGAGGCCTTGGTGGACTTACCATTCTTTAATTCTTGGGTTCAATATAATTCATCATCGGCTTAGAAGGAAGTCCTATTCGAAGTCCCATTGAATAGAGATTTTATCTTTGCAACTGCGTTTTAGTTGTATTGTAAAAATAAACGTCACCATTTGGTCATTTATGCAAAGATATAAAGTCGCCTACTATAGTAATATTACATCTTCGATTATGAAATATCTATTGCTGTTGAATACATGTGACTTATTGAAAGTAAGATAATCGGATTCTAGGGGTCAAAAAACTTAATAAGATGTTCTTGTATAAAAAAAAAATCAGGAAAACTCTATTGAATAGAATTTGGAGGGGACGTCGTTGTAGGATAGATTCTTCCCAACTTGGAAGTTTGTTATGGTTTTTATTATTTATATGCTACTAGACTTGGATTTGATGTTAGGAACAGTTCTCAAAAAATGTATGTTAATAAGGAGAATGGTTTATGTGAAGTAGGTTTGAAGCTTTATGTGTGTAATAAAGAAGGTTTTTAGTTAGAGAAGTTGGATTTTACTTATGTAAAACAACTTTCACTTGATTTGTTATAGTGGGATTCGGATGATGATAGATGTCTTTCATCACTACGAAAACGTAGAAGTGTTCCATTCACATGTGGTTGCATGACATGTATGATAGTTAAGCATGACTTCAAGTGTAACACATGGATGGTAGCCTAATCCAATGAAGAGCATAACCATGATGTCTCATCACAAAGCAAGCAATATTAGGTGAAGGTAATAGGTCAATTTCAATTATTATGAGGAACTTTATTGAAGTTATGGACTCGATCGATTTTACACCATCACCGACAGTTAGACTTGTTAGAGTGTAATGTGGAGGTTTTGATAAATTAGCTTGTATGATGCATAATATTAATAACTTTAAACGTGATAAAAGAGAAAACATCAAAGAATATGATGTTGATTTGCTTCTAGAGCATTTTCAAAGGAGGAAGTGTAAAGATGATAATTTTTTGTACTTTTATAAGGTAAATGATAAGAAGAGATCAACACATTATATTTGGACAGATGCAACATCAATACATGATTACATGTTTTGGAATGTTATAACGTTTGATATGTTACTTTTTGTGGGGTTAATCATCACCATCAGACGATTTTCTTTGCATTTGCTTTCTTGATTAATGAATCAGAAGAGTCTTTCATATGGTTGTTTGAGGAATTTAAAAAATGCATGAGTATGTGTATATTACTATGTTATTATTATACATGAACTGTAATATGATTTGCAGTAATTTTTGTTTTACTGTTCCAGTAAGATATAATTGACTATATTTTTCCAATTTGTACTTGTATAAGTAAACACCCTTCCATCATCATAACTGACCAAGATTTAGATATGAAGGTAGTAATGAAAGTTTCTTTTCCTAGTACAGTTTATCATCTTTGTTGTTGGTACATACTCTCAAAGTTGTCCATGATGACCAGTGCTTTGGCAAATAAGAAGGAAGTTATGAAAGAATTTCATAACATACTTTGGAGGTATTATTATGCAAATGAATTTGAAGATAGATGGAACAAATGGATTATTGATAATAATATTGAAGATAACCAATGGTTATGAGATATTTTTGAGTTGAAATGTCAATGAATGTCCATATTCTTGCTTGATGTTTTTTGTATAGGCATGTAGATAACTCAAAAGGAGTGAAGTTATGAATGCATTTCTTAGAAGTTGTGTCACTCAGTATAATACATTGTATGAATTCCTGGTAGTTTGATATTTACTGTTTAGCTTTAATTTTCCCGTAATTTAATTTGTTTAAGTTATTGTGGAAAATTTGGGACGTGACAGGAGCGTTTCCTAAACCTCCCGCAATCTCTATCAACCTTCCTCTAGCTCACGCGCTTGATCCAACGATGTCCAACCCTTGAGGAGGAGGATCAACGACACGGAGAGGCCTCGCCGGAGTTTAAAAGGATCTGTCGTCGACAAACACTCCCCCTTTTTCCAGCGTGCTTGAGTCCACAGAAGAGATACCCCACCTAAACCATCGATTCCTCCACATCTAGACCACCTCCCTCAACCCTTTTCCTTAGCCCAGAAGCCCCTTACATCAGCAGCCAGAGCGTCGCCGGAGCACCGCCGCTACCATCGGAGACCCTTGGAACATCCACCCATGTAATCCCCCTCCTTTTTAATTCGAAAAGCATGCTTTTTAGGTCCCTTTAGACTCCCTTGATCGTGCCACGGTGGATTGGAGCCTCCTGTGGGCCGTCGTCCCAGTCCCCGGTGGTGGGTTCGCCACCTCTGACGAGGCCCTTGGCCTCCTGGATTGAGGTGAGGCCCTTGGGGCCACTCCTCCCTCTCCCACCTCTTCCTCCCTGAGCCCCGTCACTGAGGAGGGGATCCCTTTAGTCCCTTGAGCCCGAGGACACCGTCGTCGCCTCTGCCGCCGACGACCCCCTGCCGTGAAGCCTCTTGGGGTGCCCTTATCGCGCCAGCCCTAGTCCACCTCCTCTGGAAGACTCGTCGCCTCGCCACGAACTCCTCCGCACCGCCACGCTGCCGCCTAGACCACCGTAGTGCCTCGGCGACCCACCGTTGCCATAATTGCCAACGCTGAGATGGGAGGAGCACCTCAGACCTCCCCGGGCCTCACCGGTGCTTCCCAAAGCCTCGCCGTGCCTCCTTGATGCCTCCCTGACCTTCCGCTAGAGCCTAACCATCGCCGGAGTGCCATTGCACCTCACCGTCATCTTCCTCGGCGCCGATAGAGCACCTCATCAGAGTGCGAGGTGGGGGGAGCACCACAGACCGCTCCAGCCCAACACGACGCGCCAAAGACTCCCGCCTCATCACCCTCCAGCCTTCGGAGCTGTCGTCGGAGCCATCCAGTCGTCACGCCGCCGTAGGATCATCGTCGGAGGCCTCGTTAGAGTGGGAACACCAACGATCCTCTGGTGACCTTCGAGGGGTTGGGTTTTTGTCCCAGACCTCTTAGTTTTGAGTTATTGCATTTAGATCCTTTTTCTATTACACTTGAGTCCTTTTATTTGTGTTTAATTCCTTGTAATTTTAAATAATCTTTTGTTTCTTTTATTATTCTTGTAAATATTGCATTCTTTACCCGGTTTCTTTTGACTTTTATTTTTAGTCCAGTTCATACATGTTTTATCACACTTAACCCCTACATCCATGTTTTCTTTATAATTAAGTCCTGATATTTTACTCTGAGCCCCCAGAACTTTTGGAAATGAGTTTTCTTTGTGCATTTTGCACATTGATCCTGAGAAAATAACATAATTGCATAGGAAATTTGCATCTAGACTCTTAGATTAATTTTAAATCCATCATTTAGGGTTTCAAATGTTTTTTTGCATATTTTTGACATTTTCCACTCATTGTATTTCATATTTTTGCATTTAATCATAGGTTCCATTTGAAAGTCATGTCTGCATCGAAAATCAATCTTTCGTTTCATATTTTGATCACATTTACACTTGTGTGTGAATTTTGCACTTTAGACCCTGAGTTTTTAGGAAATTATCAAAGTGTAATTTTTACACATCTTAGTGCCACATTCACATTAGATCCATCATCTGCACATTAGAATACAAGTTAGTCAATACATTTTGATCCAAATTCTCATCCTTTCTTGAATTTTGTATTTCAATCCTCGTGTTTGTCCTTTACTGTGTTTACATCAGTTTATGGTTTTTAAGATCTTATCCTTTTCACATTTTCTCACAAATAACATTTTCTTGACATGTGACACACATTTTGACATAACTCAGACCATGCTTCATTCCCTTACATGCATTTATCACATTTGACCATCAAAATGACCAAATTGCCCCTACCATCAATTCATGCACCCGTATGTTAGTTTTTGCACTTAGTCTTGCATAATTTTTGTCCAAGTCATTCTTTAGCACCTTTTTACACATTTAGGCACTTATTCATGCATTTTATATAGCTTCTGTAACATTTGCTTATCAGTTCATCCCTTTTTAGCGAGCCTGCATCTCATGCCTTTCTTTCGTGGATTTTTTTCTTCACTTTTTTTTTGGAGTCCCTCATCCCATATTCGATTTGATTTTCTTTACTCCTATGTTTCGAAATTTTTCGATTTGATCTGGATTTCATCGCCCGTGGGCGAACACGATTGACCGAAAGGCCCACATTAGCCCATTTGAGGATTATTTCTCCCTTTTGATTTTCACAACTTTTTCCACAATCCTAAGGACCTAGGTTAACTCCACTTTCTATCTTTTTGATGCCAGTATGGTTTTCTGAGGAGTTCCTTCCAAAAACCTCGTCATTTCATGTGGTTTTCTTTGTCGTGTCATATTCCGTGATTTCATCATTTCAAGTGGATTTCTTTGTAGTTTTCGCATATCATCTTGCATATCCATCCAGTTTTGTCCTGGCATTCATATTAGCATGTTTAGAGCATGATCTAGGATTAGAAAACATTCATTTAGCCTCTAGCAAGCAAATTAGACTAGAAAGACCGAGTTTCTTGGGCGTACAGGGGTGCCTAACACCTTCCCTATTCGTAATAGGAATTTTTACCCATCCTCTGGTTAGTAGACACCCGACCTTCACATTTGCATCTCATGCATCCCATCCTTTGTGGTTTTTCTCGTCTTTCCCTTAAAAGACTAGGTGGCGACTCCTTTTCTTTTTCCTCTCATCCTATCTTACGCCTTCGCCGTCTTGGCATGGCTATGATCTCCTCCCTCTAGTGCGACTCCACGCCAGATCCCTTGGTTGGCATGGTCACACTTGGAAACACCAAAGGGACAAGAAGAAGGAAAGGATAAGGAAAAGAAGTCGTCACCTAGTCTTTTAATGGAAAGACGAGGAAAACCAAACACAAAGAAAACACAAACAAAACAATTCGATGAAACACGTGTGTGTTCTGTGCCTAATGAATGTAGTCCTTAAATCACTGCAGGCCAGAGAAAGGGTAAGGATTCTTGTTACATATGGGAAAGGTGTTAGGCACCCCTATACGCTCGAGAAATCGATTTTTCAAGGTTAACTACTTACTCATGATCTAGTGTGTATATGCTTATCTACTTTTAATGCATATGCCTAGGATGAATGCAAAAACCTACATGAAAACTCTGTGATAAGGGGGAATAAAAGGAAAAGGTATGGACAATAATCCAAGGGTCAATGTAGGCATTGAGAATGCCACTTAATGTACGCCCTAGGGTGATAGGAAAATCATGTAAAAATAAAAAATGTTCAGAGAGTGCCATGCAAAACAGTGGAAACTAAAAAAACTTGTGAAAGTCAAAAAGGGAAAATAATCCGCATTTAGGTTAATGTTGGCATTGTCATACCTGTTAATGTACGCCCTTGGGCAACGGAATTCCAACACAAATCAAAATTATAAAAATCCATGAAAATAAGAAAACAATGTGAAAGTTGATGAACTCCACTAGGGAAGGGCATTATTGGTGAATTATGCCAAACTAATGTACGCCCTAAGAAAATTTGTGGATAGGATGAGATGAGACTGACTCTAGAAGCTAAACTGGGGTCAGGAAACCAAATCAAGATGCAATGTAGTTATAATTGACTGTATTTGGGGCCCCACACCGATGATTCTCGACTACCAAATCCGTTAGCTAAAATCGCCAGTTGAAACCGTCACCTGTAACCACCATCTCTTTCTGTTGTGAATGTCCGTCAGCTTCCTCCGTCGTCAGGACTTGCATGACCTTGCACCAGTTCAGACGACGAGCTTCAATTGGAATCTTCATTGAACATAACCGAAAGGCCTGATGCTTGATCAGAGAGGCAAGAAAAGACTGAGAGGAGCACACTCAAACATCCAGATCGAGAAATCACTAGTTGGATTCCTTGCCCCGTCGACCTCGACGAAGAACACATTGATTAGCCTTGACAGAGGGCACTGAGGCCTGCAGAATAGTAGCAAGGCTTGGATGATAAATCCATACCTTCGGTGAGCAAGTACGGACCTTGGGGAACTCTTCTATGGGATCAGATCATAGAACAGTGTCCTGGACCAATCTCCCCATCTAGCTCGCCGGCATGAACATCGGTCGACTACAGAAGAAGACCAATGGACCTCACGGATGACTGGTGAGGCATGACAGATGGAAAAGAGGCACCGAGAAAGCAAGAACATTAGAAGAGGAACAAAACTACAAGCTCAGACTAAAGAAAGGATAGACGGATCCTTCCACCCGCCTACCTCGCCGACACGCACGTCGATTGTCCTCGTCTGAGGTCGGCGAGTCTGGAGAGATAGGGGAGGCAATGAAAAGATGCAAGCATGGATGTTAGTAACAAAAAACACGTCAAAACACCTCTCCCTGGCTTCAATTGCCAACATAGGTTAAACTCCGGTGAGTATTGTTGACTAGCCGGTGACTGCAGAGGGAGAGGGAAGAAAATCCTCCGAGGCATGCTTGCGAAGGCCGTGAGGCTCACAAACCTCACTCCTGATTCCGAGCACGTTTGGAGGGGAGAAAACTCTTCGTCACTATCAATTCTAGTGAACGTCGAAGAAGAAAGGGATCAGACACTGGAATTCGGCATCTGACGGCATGCACACACACAATGCTTAAACTGAATAAAGGAGAGCTAGAAACGTACCTGTGGTGTGCCAAAGAACGTCAAGAACTCCTCAAAGCTCGTGTAGAGTTGCCAGAGGATGAAATCACTGTTGGAAGTGTCGGAGCTGGTCGAGGCCACCTAGAGGGAGAACTGGGGTTGGAGAACTAGAGCTTTGAGCTCGTAGGATGGAAAAAGATGGCCCCTTAGTCGAGTGGCGTGGAGGGTTTAAATAAGCGACGAGGATGAATTCGAGCTGCTGATGAATAACGACCAAAACTTGACGACGGCGATGGATTTCAAGGAAGGCTAAGGGTGAATTTGATCCTGGACTAGGGGTACAATGGTCTTTAGAGGTGAAGGAGTAAGCTCAGGATTAATCCAAGTCGTCATCGACGAAAGATCAAACAATTAAGTGGCGAGAAGGACTTTTGCACGCCTTGGTACTGAAATAGGGCACTTCGTTAGCAATTTTTGCCACTTAAACTCGTCGGCTACAAATGTCGAATGATCTTGCCACCAATAACTACTTGAAAATACCGCTTGACCTAAAGAAAGCCAGTCAAATAGACTTTGAGCCCGTTGATTCACCTTTTTAGGGACCAACCAGCAACCAAGTTTTACGATAGACAATGTTTATGTGATTCTGGAAGTTTTGGGATATTAGTGGATGTTTTTGGGGAAAGTGAATGGGCCCACCAACTCCACAACTGACATCCTTTGTTCCAAAGTCCGCTCGAACCTACTTGCAAAATCTATGGTGTCTACAACTATATTTGAATTAGTACATCTTAATATGTAATCGTGTTGTAAAATGATTACAGTCTTTGTTTAGTAATATTATTTTGGTTGTTGTTTGCTTCATCTAATGTCAATCACAAATACTATCTGTAGACACTTCGATTTTGCAGTCACTTAGCGACAGGCTCCTTTAGAAAGATGCTCTAGTTGCAACTACCAAACTTAAACCCTAACTCCACCTAAACCTTAACTCCATCTAAACCCTAGCTCTACCTAAACCCATTCAAACCCACTCAAGCCCATGTAAGCCCATTTAGGCCCACACAAGCCCACTCTGACCTAATCTAAGTAAGAACCCATGATTAAAAATCCAAACTAAAATAAAACTCACTTAAGTCATTAAAACTCAAATTAATTAAGTTAAAACACCTAATCAAAACCAAAACCAAGTAAAATCCACTTAATTCATCAAAAAAATCCAAATTAATTAAGTAAAAACTTTTAATCCAAACCAAAACCAAATAAAATCAACTTAAATATTGAAAATTCAGATTAATTAAGATCAAACATTTAATTAAAACCGAAATGAAATAAAATCTACTCAAACCATTTAATATTCAAGATAATTAAGTAGAAAACCCAATCAAAACTAAAATCAAAATAAAATCCATTCAAACCATTAAGAAACTCAAATTAATCAAGTAAAAATCCTAAAACAATTAATCCTAACCAAATCAAGTAAAATACATGTAAACCATTTAAAACTCAAATTAATTAAGTAAAAACCCTAATTAAAACCAAAATCAAGTAAAACCCAATAAAATCCATTGAAAGCTAAATCTTATTAAGTTAAAACCCTAATTAAAACCAAAATACTGTAAAACCCAATAAAATCCAATAAAAACTAAATCTAATTAAGTAAAACCCTAATTAAAACCAAAATCAAGTAAAACTCAATAAAATCCATTAAAAATTAAATCTAATTAAATTAAAACCCTAATCCAAATAAAAATCAAGCAAAAAACCAATTAAATCAAAATCTAAATTAAATCCCTTATTAGATCAAGTAAAAAACAATTAAATCAAAATTTAAACTAAGCCCTTAATTAAATCGATTAAAAACTGATTAAATCTGAATTTAAAATTAATAAAATCTAAAACTTAAACACAAAACCTTAATCCATTTAAACCCAAAAAAACCCTAAAATAATAAAACCCAAAACCCTAATAAAATCCAAAAAATTGAAATAATAAAACCTAAAACCCTAATTAAAATCACCAAAAAACCTTAGATAATTAAAATGCCAAAAACCTTAGTTAAATAAAATCCTAGAATCCCTTAAAATCCTTAAAAAATAAAAATAAATCAAAAGTCTACTCACGCTGGCCCATTACTAGCCCACACACCCATTTCATTCCCTTCAACTAGAAAACTTAGGAAAACCAAAAAATAATTCCGACAATAGACCCCCTCTTCGTCGGCGCCATTCAGGCCACGATCTCTAGCGACACCCACAATCTTTGGCGGCAGTCCTCAGCTAGCAGCTGTCCCAATGCGATCCCCGGCCAACCCTCGTTTAGCCAGGCTTGATCCAACGGTGCTCATCCACTGGAGAGGAAGATCAACGACGCTGGATGGCCGGACTAGCATTTAAAAGCATCTCACTATCGACAGTAGGAGGTAGCTGTTTTGAAACCCAGAGGAGGCATTTTTGAAAACCCAAGAACCCTGTGAAACCCAGACAGAAAAACCCTGTGAAACCTCGATCTAGAGCCACCTCCTCCAATCCCTTTTTGCAACCGAGAGCCTCCGTAGCCACCATCGCTGGAGCAATCACCCCCAAGAGCGCCGCTGTCGAGCCTCGCTGGGAGGACGGAACCATCGTCACCCTAGGTACTCCTCCCCCCGTTTAATCTCGAAAACTTCTCTTTGGTCCGGTTGAGTCCCTTTGATCTTTTTTGACAAGCTCCGCCAGGTTACACCCCCTGTCCGCCATAGTCTTCTCCTCAGATGGTGGGTTCACCACCACCGGCGAGGCCTATGGCCTCTGAAGTCAGGAGAAGGCCCCTGGGGCCTCTCTTCACTCTTCCTCCTCCTCCTCCCTGAGCCCCCATCGTTTAGGAGGGGACTCCCTGGCCAACAGTGGCCAAGAACGTCGCCGATGCTCCACCGACTGCCGACCCCCTGTTGTAGAATCCACTGAAGATCTCCGATCACGCCTGCTTCAAGCCACCACTTCTGGGAGCCTCGCCGCCTTGCCATGGACCTCCCCACACAGCCACGTCGTCGTCTCAGGAGAAGGCCCCCACCACTGCCACGTTCGCCGTCGTCACGGGAGGTAGGTGGAGCCTTCCGGTTACGCCTGACCCTCGCCGACACCTCTGGAGCATCCTCTATGTCGCCCCGCAGCTCCTCCGATCCTCGCCACGCCATCCCAACAGCAGCACAGCCACCAGCCACCTTGCCGTCATCTTCTCTGGCATCGACAACCCCTTACCAGAGCACGATGTGGGAGGAGCACTCCAGCCCTCTCCAGCCTTGCTTGACACCTTAGGAACGCTCGTCGTGCCTCCCTCCTGCTTTTCTAACCGTTGCCTGTGCCCCTCCGCCGCTGTCCCGCCGCCATTGCCTCGCTAGAGACTGGAGCACTGGTGAACTTCAAAGAGAAAAGGTTTAGTTTAGGTCCTTTAGTTTTAGGTGTTTACACTTAGGACCCTAGATTATAACATTTAGGTCTTGTTTTTTGTGTTTAAACCTCTGTAGTTGTAAATAAGTTTTTATTTCTTTTGTTTTTTTTGTAAAAATTGCATATGGTCTGTTGCATGTTTTATTTTCTTTATGATCAGTTCATTAATATATATTTCCTCACATTTAACCCCCTTAAATCATGTTTTCCATGCAATTAAGTCTTGAAAATTTGTATTGTGCCCTTAGAGCTTTTTGAAATGATCTTTCTTTGTGAAACTTGCATTCATAACCTTAAAAGATTATGTAATTACACTGAACATCATAAAAATTTAATTGTCATTACATTTAAATCCTAGAATTTTGCATGTAAATCCCTGAATTCATAAACTATAGTTACTGAGTGTAGGGAATTTGTATCCAGGCCATTGGGTTAGTTTTAAATTCATCAATTAGGGTTTTAATTGTTTTAATGCACATTTTTGACATTTTTCACTTTTTTGATCACATGAATATTTGTAATTTATCACTTGAATAAAGTATTCATCTAAAAATCATGTTTGCAATGTAAAATGATTTCTGATTTCACATTTTGGTCACCTTTGCACATTTTATGTAAATTTTGCACATCAAACCCTAACCTTTCATGAAATTACTAAAATACAATTCTCACACATCTCACACCTTAATGCCACATTTTCTCTTAATTCATGATCTTAACATTAAGATAAAAGTCTCTGAACACACTTTAATTATGATTTTCCCTTTTTTCGTGGAGTTTGCACTCTAGTCCACGACCTCCTTTGAAATTGCAACTTGTGATTTTCCAACGTCCTTTTTTTTAATTTATATCAAAATGTCGTTTCATCTTAATTTGTGTGATGGTTCTCTGCTTTCTAATTTTTGTAAAGTTTTCCAAGTGGATTTGTTGTGAATTTTGCACTTTAGTCCTTATACTTGTTATTTTCTATGTTTACATCATTTTTTTGTATTTAAGATCTTGTTTGCATCTTGTTTTCTTGTAAATAACATTTTCCTGACATTTTGCATACATTTTTCATACATTAGACCATGCATCATGCACATGCACACATTCATCACATTTGGCCATGTGAAATTACTTAATTACCCACATGCCATCAATTCATGCACATGCATGTTATTTGTGCACTAAGTCATGCATAATTCCTGTATAAATCATTCATCAGCATTTTCTACACATCTAGATATATTTTCAAGCCTTTTACATAGCATTCATCACACATGCACACCATTTCATCCCTTTTGAGTAAAGTCGGCATCCCATGTGATTTTCCGTGGATTTTTCCCCAATTAGTTTTCGAATTCTTTTGCTTGACATTCGATTTGATTTCCTTTATTCTGCATTTTTGGATTTTTACGATTTGATTTGGATTTCATTGCTCGAGGGTATACATTAATTGACCTAAAGGCCCACATTGGCCCAATTGCGGATTATTTTCCCCTTGTTGACTTTTACGACATTTTCCCTGATTCTAATGATTTAGGTTGACCCCATTTTTGACTCCTTTGATATCAGTATGGTTTCTTAGATCATTCTCACCAAAAAAATTGTCGTTTTATGTGATTTGCTTCATATGTCACTAATTTGCGATTTTGCATGGACTTCTTTGCAATTTTTCCATTTTGATTTCCATGACATTTTCCATGATTCGGATGATTTGGGTTGATCCCATTTTTGATTATTTTGGTGTTGATATGATTTCTCGGATCATTTTCTTTTAAAACATCGTCATTTCATATGATTTTCTTTGTAGTTTCAAGTTTCATTATTCCACCATTCGTGGGGGTTTCTTCGCAATTTTTGCATACATCTAGCACATCCATTTAGTCATGACTTGGCATTCATATTAGCATGATTAGAGCACAATCTAAGCTTAGCAAGCATTTATTTACATTCAACCTTTAGCAAGTGAATCAGACTAGAAAGACTAAGTTTCTCGGGCGCATAGGGGTGCCTAACAACTTCCTTGTGTGTAACAAGAATCCTGTGACACCTGGGCCAGATTATCCATATTAATTGTAAACCATGTAATTAATTGTAATATTTTATAATTGATTTATTAATAGATAATCTATTGTTTCTTGTGAGTTTGAAGGTTTGGTTGGCTTACTGTGCACCTAGCTGTGATTTGAAACCAACGTGGGGTCCGATTTCGGGATGCACAGTCGCTTCGGTTTACGTGCTCATCCATTCTTCTTTTCTTTCTTTCCTTTTTCTTTCTCTCTCTCTCTCTCTCTCTCTCTCATGAGCCCTCACGACCCCCATCCCCTTCTTCTTCTTCACCCGAACCCGTGCCACTAGAGACACTAGCCCGTGCCTCCCCGTCTCTTCCGACGTGATGGGTGGCTAGTGCCATGCGGGAGGAGGAGGAGATAATGAGGAAGGAGGCAGCAGTGGGTGGAAGCTGTGAGAGAAAAGAAGGATGAGAGAAAGGGGTGTGTGAGCTAGAGAGGAAGGAGGAGAGATGAGTTGTGGTCCGCCGATGGGAGGAGCTTCGTCGGAGCAAGAGAAGCTCGTCGGAGGAGGTACGCAACTCTTATTTCTCCTCTTTCCTCTTTATTTTCAATAATGTATAAATTGCTTGGAAATAGAGATAAATACATGTAAAATCATAGAAAAATAGTAGAATTGATGAGAATGTGATAAATAGCATGAATATGTAGATATCATGCAGTTAGGATTGAAATTGGTAGGGCTATAAGAGATTTAGGGTTGTAAGTTATTGTAGATGTTAATGAGCTTCATGCCTTTGTGATTTTCGTATGAATTTCATAGTTAATGGATTGATGAATGCTTTAAGGGGTTTTGAAGTAGAGTCAAGGGTCTACACCCCATGATTTACTTGTATTTTATGATGCTTGTTTGAGGGGTCTGCCGGAGGCTCTCATTTTCGATGAACACAAAGGCTGAAACATGGGAGGTGCCCTGGTCGTGGGTAATTTAGCATACCGAACTGGGTTCGGCATACCGAATCCTTGTCAGATTAGGCTAGGAAACTTGGTTTTGATAGATCGAAATCATACAGTCGATCGAAACAGGGAGTTTCGGTATACCGAAAATGTTCGGTATACCGAACCAGGGATTTTCGGTGTATCGAACCTTATTTTCAGTCTGTCGATTTTGCCCTGGCTTTGATATACATATATATATATATTTATATATATATAAATGTGAATATAAAATGGAAGCAAAAGGTTATAAATGGACAATGAGTATGGGTTAGTGGTGTTTTCCCCATGTGAATGTCATGGAGGAATATGGAACCCAAATAAGTGTATTTGGAGATGGTTTTGGGTTAAAGCCCTAAGATTGAATTAAAGTGATTAAATGTGTGGTTTTTTGGGCATGAGTCCCAATTTATGATTTTAAATGATTTGAGTTGGGATCCCAGTAGAGGGTCATGTGTTGCTTGTAATCAGTTCCTGCAACGAAAAGAATGGAATGAAAATGGTTTTGAAAAGGAAAACTTAAAGTGTTTTGAAAATAAAACACCAATAATGTGTTGAGGAACCACGGGGGTTGGTGTCGACAATGTGGTAAGAGTATTAAACTCCAATGAAACCAATTGTCAGATACGACTGTGGTTGCCGAGCTTGAGACAATGTAGGTTGAGCTTGGGTATATGGGCCTGGGTTTCGGGTCATCGAGCTCGTGACGGTGTAGGCTGAGACTAGGTTATGGAACCTAGTTGTTCAGGTCACCGATGGGACATCAGATAAAGACATATCCCAGTGCATTTATAGAAAGAAATTGAGGCCAGTGGGCCAGGGCGGTGTCCTCCCGCACCGGAAACTTCACCGTGGCAGTGCAGGGAGGTAGGGGAAATGGTGTCGTCACCTATTGCTTGTGTGCCTTGTTACCCCTGATCAAGGTAACATCAATAAGTAAAGTGGAAATGAAAAGAAATGGTTTGGCTAGGATTGGACTTGTGAATGGTCCTAAAATCCTTGAAACGAATATGAATGGTGTTTTAACCAATTACCAACCTATGTTTGTGATTTTGGTTTTGAACTCGAGAGGCGTTGTGTTTTAGGCTGGATATGGTTGAAAATGTGGATTTTTCAGAATATGAGAATGGTTTTGAAAAAGTATAAAAGAGAAAGAAAAGATGAGTTTTGGGAAAATATGGTTTTGGAAACGAATTTCTAAATTTTTTAAAAAGAAAAAGGAAAAGTGAATCTTTTGAGAAAAGCATTGTTTTGGGAGCAGATTCCTAAGTGATTTCAAAGGAAAACCAAGTTTTATAAACTAAAAGTCGTGTTTTTAGTAATTTTGTCGGATTTTGTTGTCTGTGTGTTTGGACCGCATACTGGGTAACTTTGATGTCACTCACTCATGTTTTGTTTGGTTTTCAGGTGTAGATCGTGTGCAATAGAGTTCCGGTGCTGAAGTTGGAGCTTCTAGCCGTACATTATTTCCTGGAGGTGAGTCTTAGTGACAGTTATTTAATTTTACTATAATCAGTGTAATTTTACTTATGATACTTTAATTTTGGTAGCATTCCTGGGACCGGGGCATTACAGAGTGGTATTAGAGCAAAGGTTACACCTAGTGCACCAGCTTTGTGATGTCTGGTCTAGTGACTCCCTAGGACTGCACAATAGGGAGTCATGCACCAAAATTTTGGTTGTTGTGTTTTGTTGTGCTGGTTGGAAGACATCTCGCTGAGGCCGTAGTCGTGGCAAGGCCCCAGCACTCGACTCTGAGACGGGAGAGGGCAGCGTATGGAGGGGTATGAGATGAGAATTCGGCGAGATGATGCGGAGATTCGCCCAATCCTTCGGCAGCAGCAGCAGGGATGAGGCGAAGGGAGACCTGTTGTAACGCCCCGAACCAGGGCACGCTACCAAACAATAGCATCACAAGCCTAATTACACAAATCACAGAATAAAAAGACTGTAACCAGGCTCACCTCTAGGATCACGATGCGCGGCTAGAAACTCCGATTCCTGCACCGAAAACTGGCT
>JAMKQA010032036.1:0-16019 GCA_024699735.1 Posidonia australis
GTTTTTTGCATGATTTTTCATGTTATGGTTTTCCTTGTCTTCCATAATAGATTAGGTGGCGACTCCATTTGTTTTGTGTTTTTCGACGTGATTTTGCCGACCGATTTCGCATTCATTTGCGGAATCTCCTCACCGGCATGGTTACACACAGTCTCTATTTCTTCTTGCACATCCAGGTTTGGGCCTTCGGGACCATCATCGTGAGGCTGGAACTCTAGTACATCGTGACTTTCCTCTTCCACCTCTGCATCATTCTCTTCTCCGTATGCAATAAGCTCTGGAAGGACTACCTGTTGGCATGATGGATCCGTGTTCTCGAAGGTACATAATTTTTCTGCGTTCTGCCCCTGGTGGTGCTTCAGAATGGTCACTATAACCCTGGCCTTCCTGTAGGCACCCCTAATGACATCTAGTTTTGAACCTTTGTCTGATTGTTCTTTTCTTGGTACACAAAAGCTTTGATTATCATGCTGTCTTTGCGCAGCATGTACAATAGGTGGGTAGCTATCCTCTGTCTGACTGATGTGAGTGCTGCTACCCGGATTCCCTCCTGAGCCTAACTCAGGACCCTTTTTTTTTTACCCCACTGCTCAAATGGGGCCAAGTCTGGTAATACCACTTAGACCCGCCTCCCAGCTGATAAGAGATAAACTCCTCTGGTCTAACGTCTAAAGATTTGTTCTCCTCAAGGGTCATGAATGCAGACTGACCCAGTATTACTATCTGCTCCTCTGTATCCTCGACCATCACCGCCTTCCCTTTCCTGTGCCTGATTTCATTTTGCGCATCCTTAGCCAGTACTAACAACTACTCCTGAAATAGAACCTCTAAGTCGCTGAGCATGTTATCCACTTGGGCTACCACAGCTTCTCCTTCCTCTTCGCCGGAAGGGGAATCCACATAGTAAGCGCTGGTAGTCTTTGGTAGTATCCTAGGTACTGGTTCCGACTGCACTGGCTGCAATCCCTTCATTGCTGTCTGTTGTTCTGAAGCTGTTATTGCTGATTCTGCCCTTGCGACATCCCCTACTGTAGCCCGATTAATAGACAGATCCTCCACCGAATCCGAAGGCGGCAGTGCCAGCATGGCTTTTCCCGATGACACAGATGATGCTGAATCCCTGACTTCCCCGTCCGAGTAGTAGTCCTCTATGCACACCCATTCTGGTTCACCGACTGGCTCCTTGGACTCGAATTCTGCAAGCATGAAATTCGGATTGGGATCTAGCAATCCCGCACTGACAAAATTGTTTAAATCTTGAGGAATGACGAGCTTTTGGAACTTACGACGCCTTGCGCATTTGTTTTGTGGCTAACGCTCGTAACCCAATCCTTCAAACTTGCGTCTTCTTTCCGCAGTGACTGGTTCAGTGATTCCCTGGCCATCTCGCCTGAGAGGTGCCCCTTTCTCATACCCCCCATCTTTGGCATAGATTCTCGACCATCAAGAAAGGATTGCCGAAAGCAGCCAAATGGCTGGCACGCTCGAGAATCAGAATAAAATTGACCAGTTCAAAACGGTCGACACGATAAAGCACATCAGAGGGTCTGGAGTCAAAGCAGACAGTTAGGGGTGAGACTGAAGAGACCGCCTCAACCCTCTCCTTTTTAAGGTTTTCCGCCATCACAATGACGATGTCATTGTTCCAGCGAAATTTAATCATGCGATCGTGGGTTGAGGGGATGACCTGATGCTTGTGGAGCCAAGGGCACCCAAGCAGAAGATTGAAGGATGGTTCGAGGTCAACAACATAAAACTCAACCTCGAAATGGGCACGGCCAATGATTAAGGGAATGGTCAGAATCCCTAATGCATCATGGTGTGTGTTATCGAAGGCCGTCATTCCCTTCATCGTCGAAGTAATGTCCTCCGATTTGAAGCCCACCTGACTAGCAGTCCACAAGGGGCAGATGCTCAAACTGGCACCATTATCAACCAGAGTAAGAGGAATGCGGAAATTTTGGTATTGCACCACAATGAAAAGGGGCTGATTGTGATTTGTCCCCGCTGGAGGAAGCTCAAAATTGGTGAAGAAATGACCTCACGCGTAGCTATGATTCCCACCATGTTTTCCATGGCTGAGGGTTGTATTGTTGAGGAAACATGGGCGGCCTCGAAGACTCAGAGAAATGCATAGCTATGTTCAACCGAGGTGTGGATAAGGTCTTAGATGGAAATATTTGCCTTAATTTTCTTCAGCTGGGTGGTTATGTCGGCTACTGGTGCATCAGTTCTAGTGGTAGGGTTAGCTCTGGTGGTAGTCTCCTCAAGGATTGGACCAAGAGTGCGGGTTCTAGTTTGGGTAGATGGGACCACAGGCTGGCTAGTCTTGTTTGATGGGGCTAGGGCCTTGTACACCCTTCCCGACCGCGTTACCTCTGCGCACATTTCGACGGTGTAACTGTAGGGCATGCGGTAGGGCATGCGGTGGGTGTCCTGTGTTAGGTTGATGACCACAGGAGCATGGGCTCTTAACTCTATATGGGATGATGCTGGCAAAGTGGGTTCTGGTACTTGGTAGGTCGGGTTATGCCTCGGTCTCGCTAACAGGCTAATCACTGGTTGGGTGGATTGCATTGTGGGTTCGACAGCCGCGCTCCTCGGTCAAGTAGTCAACTGAATCATGCTTACAACAGAATTGATAGTATCAAGGAAAGACTGACTCAGCTGATAAGAAGGGGATTCAGAAACATCATGGATGAGGCGAGAAGGATCAAAATGCTCGACCTCACCCGAAGAAACGGAATGCACTCCCGAAGTTCCTAGTGCATGCTTAGGCAGAGGTTGGCTGACTATATTGCCTGAAGTGGATGCAGTTGTGTGTGGTGCCCGTGCAACGAGCCTAAGCTCTGCCTCCTGAGTGTTAATGGTGATGACCTTGTGGTCAATCAAGTCCTGAATAGCATTCCGGAGTGTGTAGTAGTTGTCCGTAGAATGCCCGGCGGTTCTATGGAAATTGATGAATAAATCCGCCTTGTACCACAACGGAAGTGGGTTTGGTGGCGGGCGGATTTCCAAAAGCCTCAGCAGTGACACTACTTTAGGCAAAATGACACTCAAAGGCTCAACCAGAGGAGTGCAGTCCCTCTCAAGGCGAGGAGGTCGCTTGGGTCCTGAGTAACGCCCTTGCCTTGCCGGTGCTGGCTAGTAGACCGGTTCAGTGGTGCTTGTGATCTGTGAAATATGTGGAGCTCTAGGTGTAGGTGAATAAATGACCTGATTTCGAGCTGGCGGGTTCACCACATTCGCTGGCATAGCAGGAGCTCCTACATAAGCTACAGCATTCCTAGCGGACTCCTTCTTCCGGCCGAATCCAGTGTTAGATCCATTGTTGCCATTGTTATTGTTACTGGATCCGTTGGTAGCCGTCGTCTGCTTGGCGAATGCTACAAGCGTAGGGAAACTTCTACTATTAAGTGAACGTTCAATGCGGGTGCCAGCTTTAATCAGGGTCGTGAAAGTGGAGATGGACTGAATGCTCAACTGAGCCCTAGTGGCTGGCTATGCTCCTCGAATAATGATTTCAATAGACTCCTCGTTAGAGGGTCTATCGCATACTTGTGAAGCGAGGGCTCGCCAGCGCCCAACATACTCCCCGAATGGCTCGTGGGGCTTCTGCTTGGTTGCGACTAGGTCCTCGTGCTTTGGGACCATGTCAAGATTAAAGGAGTACTGCTCCAGGAAAGCTTGACTCAGATCGTTCCAAGTTCTGATGGTGGCCTTATCCAGCGATGTGAACTACTTCAGAGCCGGACTGGTGAGACTTTTCTAGAAAAGGCGAATAAGAAGTCATTCGTCAGCCTAGTGCTGCGCAAGATCGCCACAGTACGCCCTAAGATGAGAAATCGGGTGGCCTTTCCCGTTGTATTTCTCGAATTCTAGGATATAGAAGTTTGGTGGGAGTACCACCTCTGGAAAGTAGTAGAGGTCCCGGAATGAGAAAGACTGGTCGTCCCTGCCCTGCACTTGTCGGAGAGCCATCTCCAGCTCGTTCATCCTGGCGCAAAGTGCATTAGGCGTTGCTGCTAACATTGAGTGTGCAGCCGGGGCAGGTCCCACGTATGCTGTGTCTATGGCACCCATGTGCTCCTCCAAATCTATCATCTCACCACCTGGTGCTGTAGTGTGATGACTAGCATACCCGTGTGTGTGTGCCAGTGGTGGAGTGTATGCTGATGCTTGAACCTGATGCAAAGGTATTGAAATGTTATGCTGTGCGGTGCATGTAGTTGTGTGTGGGAGCAACAGCTGTTGAACCGGTATGGTCGGGTTCGTAGGCCGATGTACTCCCGCTAGCCGAAGAGGCTGATCACCAGTTGCCGAAGGAAGATGCTGTGCATGCTGTGGATATGATGCTACAGGCAGAGTGGCTAAGCCCATTGTCAAAACAACAGGAAGCTGTGGCGACAGCTGCAGTTGTTGAGTGACTGGTGCTGCATGAATGGCCTGAGCAAGCAGAACTGAATCCTCTCGAACAGGATAGACAGGCGCAGTCAAAGTGGGATCCAAGGAGAAAGCCATGTTCTGCAACCTCTAAGCAAGGGCTAGAAGTTGCTGAGACTGTACAGTGGCTTCACCATCGGTAGCAGTACCGAGGGTCGGAACAGCAAGCAGCAGGGATGTCAGAGGGGGCTGGAAGTTCAAGGAGGATGCAGGCTGAATCCCTATCGAAGAGACAATCGCAATGAACTGAGCATCAAGTGAATGATGGTCAACAACCGGACAGGGCACTGTCTGATCAGATACCGTGGAAGTTGTTACAGTGACTACCTCCGTAGTGGGCTCCAGACCAGTGAAGGTCTACCAGTGTCCTGAAATCGGAGGGCGAGGAGCTCCAGGTGCCGAGGAAGAAACGGCCATGGAGCGATGAAAGAACAAGTGATGACAAGGCAAAAGAGGGAGGAATCCCCTCCAAAGCAGCTGATGCAGAGATCTCAGAAGCTCGCTCGGCCATGATGGACTGCGAACGGGTGAGGACAGGGCTACGATTGCAAATAAAAGGACAACGCCTACGAGGAGCTATCGTAGGAATCACGAATAGCTTGGGAAGAGACAGTCGAGAACAATACCTCAAGAACGAGGTTACGGAAAAGGACTCCCAGGCTCAGACCTAGGAACTCGCAAAGAACTCAAATCCTGGCAAAAGGAAAAGAACCTAAAGTGTCAGTGGAAAAGAGAGAAAGAGTGAAGACAAGACAACACAAGAAAATAAGTTAGCTATGCAATTGTTTGTTAGGGTGGCATGAATGGCACACATGCACATGAATGCTACTAACATGCTCTCTCTCACCATGCATGTCCCACATGGAGCGAATAATATGGGACGCACTCATGGGTTTAAGTTTTTGACTCTGGTCAGAAAGTAAGGTCCTCACTCTAAATCCTGGCCAAAGCGCAGGTAGTGAACGAGTGGTGCGTTGGTGGCCTTGTCTCCTGCAATAGCATGGAGTTGTACCCTCTACTAGCACCGACACAACCCCGGACAAGGGGGGACAAACTAGCAACACGTCCTACGCCAAAGCTATAGAACGGGCTGCTAGGATTGTCCTTCGCAAACTATGGGTAGACCAAGAGGAGAAGATGCATGCATTCTAAAATGATCATTCATGCGATATGCTTTGGTGTCTTTTACTTGCATTTTATTAAACCAGAGGGGATTGTGAGCATTTGTCTCTAGTTATGCCTTATTAATTTTTCGTCTGAGTTTGTGTGTTTTAACCAGAGAGAATTATGAGCATTTGTCTCTAGTTATGCCTTATTTATTGTTTGTCTGAATTTGTGTGTTTTAATTTAACTAGATAGGGAGGCAAGCATGTCTCTACTCTCCTAATCATGGTAAATTCAAAAAAGAAGGGAAAACACACAATTATGGCATCCGAAAAATCAAACGAAAGGCGTAAACATGGCATATGCTTGTGTTGTGCCCAAGTAAGTGAATAAAAAGCAAGCATCGACAAACAAAGCATGAATCAGATCATGTGCATGTGCAGTGGCATAGCAATAGTGTAAAGAAAGCGAAAAGGCATTTTCAGTCAAAATATAAACAAGCAAATATCACAATCAAGCAAGCATAATGTAAACAGACCAAAGACAAGTATGGAAACCAGAATGAAAGTTAGAATCTGGTTATCCCTAGTGGAGTCGCCAGCACCTGTGACCATGCCGGTGGAACCCTAGCGCAGCTCTCCTATACTCAATGTGCGGAAACACACGAGGAGATCCGATACAGTCACGGTGAAAATGGTGAATTCGGAAGAAGAGATAAGACTCGAAAACACCAAGGGAAGACAAAAAGGATAAGGAAAGGAGTCACCTCTTTTAATGGAAAGACGAGGAAAACCAAAAAACACAAGAAAAACAAGGAAGCAAACAAGATGTAGAATGTATGCATGTGCTCCGTGCCTAATGGACAATGCACAAATGAATGCGGGCCAGAGAAAGGGTAAGGATTCTTGTTACGCATGGGGAAGTGGTTAGGCACCCCCATGCACCCGGGAAAACTCGGTCTTTCTAGGTTTCCTACTGTTAATGGTCTGTTAAATGTATGCTTGCTTATTCTATATGCTTATGCATGAAGATGACTAAAACATTCCAAATCAAAGAGACAAGAAATGAAACAAAGGGAAAAGTTAATCCAAGGGTCAAATGTAGGCATTGAGAATGCCGCTTTACTGTATGTCCTTGGGCGATGAGGAAAATTGTGAAAATCGAGAAATTCTCAAAAAGCGTCTCGCAAAACAATGAAAATTGGGATAAATCCAAGAAAATAAAAAAGGGGAAAATAATCCACATTCCGGGATCATGTCAACTTTGAAAAGCCTCTTAATGTACGCCCTTGGGCAATAGAAAATCAAAACAAATCTAGAGGCGAAAACCGAGAGAAATCTGGGAAGTGGTGAGAAAACAAAGCTAGAAACGAGCTAGGAAAAGCGTGCGCAAAGCCAAGTAGAAAAGACAAGAAAACTTGTGCAAAACAATGTGAAAAAATGTGCAAAATGCATATGTGAGTGCAAATATGAAAACTCCAGGGGGTTATGTGCAAAAAGCCCAAATTTCGAGGAAAACTGAAGTTTAGAAGCCCAAATCATCAAAAATACATAGGAAAACACATTCTATGCAATTATGAAGAAATTTGGGGCCAAATGTGCATTCCTAGTCAAAATGAAGTTTCCCACGGGTCAGAATGCAATTTTACCACCTAAACATGCATTTAAATCAATTCTGCATAAAATCAGGGTAAAAATGCAAGAAAAATGATTAAGAAAGGTTCAGGGGCGAAACAGCAAATTACCCAGCAGAATAAAGCATCTAGAAGAATTTTAGTAAAGATAAAGGGTTAAAGTGCAATTTACCCTGAGAAAACAAGCTTTAGAAAAGTTTTAAAAACAAGATCAGGGGTTTAAATGCAAATAAACCAAAGAAATGAACATTCTGGAAAGTTTTTGCAAAGTCCAGGGGTTTAAATGCAAATAAACCGAAGAAATGAACATTCTGGAAACATTTAAAAGAATACAAGGACTTCAATGTAATTTCTATAGAAAAAAAGAACTTCCAGAAAGAATTTGAGAAAGCTCAGGGGCCTCTATGCAATTTGTCTAAAGCAAGAAACATTTAAAAGAACTGGAGGGCTTTTATTAAAGTTTTAAACTAAGAAAACATTATTTTAAATGTTCAAGGTAAAACATGTAATATTTTCAGTGAAAACTTTATTTAAACGATTTATGAAAAAATGATGAAGCACCTACATGTAAGAAAAGGACCTATTAGTAATGCCAGAAGGACCTAAATGAAAGAAAAACAATGTTTCAATATTTTATTAAAAAAATGTTTTAAATTGTTTTTTTAAATGAAAAAAGAAACGACGGTCGCCGACGACCACCAGAGGGGGCAAACAAGGCCTTCCCATGGTCTGATCTTAGATCAGACTTCACGGGAAGCAAGAAGAAGGTGAGGGGAGATGATCCATCGAAGTGGATTGAGCAGCTAACGGTGGGAGCGGGCCTCCCACCTACCTCACCGTCGAGGTGCTCTGGCGACGGCGTCGAAGAAGAAAGAGGTCCATTGGGGCTGCGACGCGGCAATCCAGGGCTTCTGGATGCTTCGGGGCATTGAGTCGAGTGCTCCCTATCGATACTCAGTGAAATAGGTGGCTCGAGTGAGTTCTTCGATCAATCACAATGGCACTCCGGCGACAGCGGTCGCGGAGGCGATCCAGGGCTCAATTTAAGCTGTTGGTAGATCCGGGAGCTCGAGGGCATGTCGTGGAACTTTTTTAGACGATCGAGGTAGCGTGAGGGCCTGGAGGCTGGTGCAGTTCCTTTGGATCCCGTCGTCTTCTCCGACGACGGCACGGACTGGAGCAGTTTTCCAGCAGGCGTTGTGCTGGCTACCGGGAGCAGTGGACCAGCGATGTGATGGGCCATGGAGCACCGGGGAGACCAGAGACGGAGGAGAGGAAGCTCGGGGGCCAGGGTCGTTCCCTGGACCAGCCCCCCCACCTACATCACTAGAAAATGGCGACGGCGAGATCCACAGAGCAATTCAGACCTCTGAATTGCTTGGAAACAAACCAGAAAGAGAGAGGGGACACCAGGAAGCTATATTCGAAACTAAAAGAGGTCTGAGGAGAGCATACCTTCTCAGCTCACCAGAGTGTCTGAATTCTCCTCCCCTCCTTCCTGCGAATCTCCCTTTCTCTCTGGAATTCACTGGCACTCTGAGTTCTCTCTCTCTTTCGCCAAAAGTTCTCCCAAAACTCTGCCTCTACTCTCCCTTATATAGGTGAGGAAACCCAACAACCCACTTATAACAGACGGCCAACTGTGTAACAGAAATGCCTATAAACCCTCTAACCTCCTAAACCAGACTCGTAACAGCCTAACCAACTAACAAACACTCTCCCCTACTGCTCCCTACTGTCCCTTGCTCACCGACAAGATGAATGGCGATCTAGGCCTCTCGGGCGACCCATCCGATGGCTGGAGATGTTTCGGTTTGTGCTGGATCAACGGGGCTTGGACTGGATGATGGATTAGAGCTGAGCTCAGTGAGGAAAACCAGCTGAGACGAAATCATGAGGTGTTTAGGAGGAAAAAAATGGGTTCAGTGAGGAAGGGAGTAGGAAAATGTAATATTTGTATATTTTTGGTAGAAAAACATTAGTAAATAAAGAAGAGAAAAAAGAATATGGTGTTGGGTTGAAACAATATAGGGAGGAATTATTCATGGTGGGCCTTCATGGGCTTTGGGGCTAAGGTGGACTCAATTGGGCTTAATGGGCCTATGTGGGCCTTGTGGGCCCCCATGGGCCCAAATGGGCCTAAATGGGCTAAATGAACCTTTAATGAATTGGATGGGCCCAAGAAAGGCTAAATGGGCCTAAACAAGTCTTGTGGGCCCAAGTAAGCTCAATTAGGGTTTAATGGGCCTATGTGGGCCTCCATGGGCCTAAGTGGGCTTCCATGAATTAAATGGGCCTAATGAGGGTTAGAGCTCAGCCACCACATCTCCATCCTGCAAAATCAGAAAGTTGGGGTGTCTACACAAACAGAACAAGCAAACAAGTACAAAGCATATAGACCAAAGTCAAGTAAGAAAATCAAAACGAAATCTAGAATCTGGTTATCCCCAGCGGAGTCGCCAGTTCCTGTGACCATGCCAATGGAACCCTGCACGGCTCTCCTTACAAAGTGTGGAAGCACACGAGGAGTCCCAATACAGTCACGAGGAAGATGGTGAATCCGGAGATGAAGACTAGACTCGGAAACACCAAGGAAAGATAAGAAAGGATAAGGAAAGGAGTCGCCACCTAGTTTTTTAATGGAACGACGAGGAAAACCAAACACGAAAGAAAACAAGATAAAGAAAGCATGTATGCTCCATGCCTAATGGATGTAGTGCACAAATCAATGTGGACTAGAGAAAGCATAAGGATTCTTATTACGCATGGGGAAGGGGTTAGACACCCCCATGTGCCCGAGGAACTTGGTCTTTCTAGGTTTCCTACTTGCTAAATGGTCTATTGGGTGTGTGCCTGCCTATTCTAAATGCTCATGCTAAATCAAGATGATTGGAAACATGCTAAATCAAGGAAATGAAATGAATAAAAGGAAAAAGATAATCCAAGGGACAAATGTAGGCATTGAGAATGCCGCTTACTGTACACCCATGGGCGATGAGAAAAATCGAGAAACTCTCAAAAATTGTCACGCAAATCAGTGGAAACTCAAAGAAATCCAAGAAAATGAAATTGGGGAAAATAATCCTCATTCAGGACAATGTCGGCATTGTTAAGCCTGTTAATGTATGCCCTCGGGTGATGAAAATCCAAATCAAGTCAAAATCGTGAAAGTCAGAAGAAACCCAGGAAACGATAGGAATACCAAGTGTAAAATGAGTTAGAAATGCGTGCACGATGCAAGGAGGAAGGCATGAGGAAAAATGCATGAAAAATGCAACAAAATGTAAATATTGCATGTAAGAGTGTAAAAATTAAAATTCCAGGGGTTTTTGTGCAAAAATCCCAAATTCAGAATGAAAACTGAAATTCTGAAGCTAAGACATCAAAAATACGTAGAAAAAACACATTTCATGTAATTTTGAATAAATCTAGGGTCAAATGTGTAAAACTGTGCATTTTTGGTCAAATTAAAGATTCCTAGGGGTTAAATTGCAATTTTGCCATTAAAACATGTATCTAATGCAATTCTGAAGAAATTCAGGACATAATATGCAAGAAAAAGAGTTGAAGTTTGAAATTAGAAATTTCTAGGGACTAACACGTGAAATTACCCTAGAAAACATGCATTCAGTGAGAAATCTATAAAATTCAGGGGCTAAAATGCAATTCAGGTCACATTTAAGCAAATATTTAAATTCTCAGGGTTTAACTTGCAATTTTGACAGAGAAATATGCATTCAGAACTATTTTAACAATGCTCAGGGTTTTTTATGCAAAAATCCTGGACTTAATGTGTGAAAAGTAACTGAAAGGGTCTTATATCAAACTTTAAAGCATGAAAGGTATTATCAAAATTATTTAAGGGGCATTTTACAATATTTTCAAATCAAACTTTATTCAAACGATTTAAAAAAACATTGTAAGGATCTAATTGTAAGAAAAAGGACCTATTTGTAAGAAAATATGGACCTAAATGTAAGAAAACAAAAGTATCAGAAGTTTATTCAAAGAAAACTTATTATTTTTTTAATTTTAAACAAGATCGATGGTCGCTGACAATCATATCCCACTAGCGACGAAGTCTGAGGTGAAATCACAGGCTATCCCATGGCTTGATCTTGCATCTAAAAACACGATGATCAAGAGGAGAGGAGAAGAAGAGGATCTGGCGGTCTGGATCTGAGAGCTAGTGGCTGGAATGGGTTGCCCGTCTCCCTCGCCGTCGTGACTACTCTGGTGACGGCACAGGAGAAGAAGGAGTCTTTTGAGGGCGGCGACGTGGCGCTCAGGGGTCCAGGAAGCTTGGCGGTGCGATGAGGAACATTTCCCCACTTCCAGAAGCAAGAATGGGACACTCCTCCCATCCTCGGACCTCGCTCGCCGTCGACGCAATCCAACTCCGGCGAGCTTGACTGTGGAGGTGATCCAGTGCACGAGGCTTAGCTTTAATGGCTCCGAAGTGCTGGGGGCGTGCCGTGGAACACTCCTGGAGGCTTGGAGTGGCACGGCGATGCAGGAAAAGCTCGATCCATCACTGTTATCAGTCGTCTTCCTCGACAATAGTGACGAAGCCCGACTCCGATGATCTTCTACTGTCGCCTTCCACAGCGATTGAAGCGGGGTCTCAATGGGGGGAATAACAAGAAGAGGTCCAGGGGAGGAAGATCTAATACTCTGGGGCTCAAATCAACTAGTGGATTCGTGCCCCCACCTAAGCTGACGGAGAATTTCTCCGGTGAGACCTCAAAGCTTGATTCCAACCCAAGAACGCCCTTGGCTTGACTGAAATGGATCGGGGAAGGTAGAGGGAGACCTAGGAAACTATTTCTGAAGTAAATAGTGGTCTGAGAAGGGCATACCTAGACTGGCAGTGACCTTAGCCGTCGGAGCTCGCTGGAGGCCGCCGGAGCTCGTCGGAGATGGTTGGAAACTCTGATTTCTCTCCTCCACGAGCTTCCTCCTTGCTCCTAGATCACTCTGGTTGCTCTGGTTGGGCGGAAAAAGCTTTAGGGTTCTCCTCTCAAAATTTTCAATCTTTTTTCTCACTTGCAAATGGAGGATATTTATAGGCTTGCCATGATTTGGCTGGTTGTTATGGTTAGAGTGGGAGGTGGTTAAGGTGGTTAGAGTAAAGTGGGAAGTGGTTAAGGTTGTTGGAGTGAAGTGGGAAGTGGTTATGGTGGTTGGAGTGAAGTGGGAAGTGGTTATGGTGGTTAGAGTGAAGTGGGAAGTAGTTATGGTTGTTAGGGTTTGAGATTTAATTTTAATTTTTTGATTTAGGGTTTTTAAGGTTTTGAATTAATCCTAGGGTTTTGGATCAATTCTAGGGTTTTGGATTTAATTTTGGATTTTATTTAGAATTTTGAATTAATCTTAGGGTTGTGGATTAATTCTGGGGTTTTTAGAGCTTTTAGGATTTTTAGGGGTTTTTTAGGGTTTTAGGGTTTTGTTTGGGTTTTTAGGGTTTTTCTAGGGTTCTGTTTGGGTTTTTAGGGTTTTTTAGGGTCTTGTTTGGTTTTGAGGGTTTCGTTTGATTTTTTTAGGGTATTGTTAGGGTTTTGTCCAATTGCAAGCATATGGGGGATTCTACACCAAGCCTACTGTGGTGACCATCACGCAGGCGACTGACTCCCAGACTTCGGAGGTCTCGCCTATCGTCCCTTCGCTGGGCATTCCCACTTCAGAAATCAAATCTCCCCCTGTTGCCTCTGTTGTTTTCGTGCCCTTGCTTACATCTGTGCCTTTAATTTTTGACCTACTAGTCGACAGATATTCCGCCGTGCAAGTGCAATATCTACTGGCTCTTGCGTAAAAGCTCCGAGACATGGCTCTTGCTCACCTTCCTTCGTCTGTTCCGTTATTGCTAACCCTTAAGTTTCGGGTGCAGCCCACTTCAGCTCCATTAGCACACTTCACTACACCAGTGCTCTCTCCATCACCCCAGCTCTTCATAGCTTCAGCAATGGTAGCGCCTTCGCTGCCTCCTACATTTACACATCAAGTTGCACAGCATTCATTTCCATCACCTGGTGGCTGGCCCTTTGGCTTGGTAGGAGCACAACATTCCGTGAGCCTATTGCCCAGTGCTGTGCTGGTGCCACTGCTGGTGCTCCCACACTTTGCACCACACACAACACAACATGCTTCCCATTCATCATTGCATTAGATATAGGCCACTACATGCATCACAGCACCACCACACACTGCATCCTTGCATGGGTATGCTGGCCCTCACGCTTTGACACTAGGGAGCATGAGAGTGGATTAGGAGGAGTGCTTATGCGTAACCCATACAGCATTCGTAGAACCCACCTCAACTGCAATGTCATCAACAACAGCAATCTCAAATGCTGTCCTTTCTAGGACGTCGTCTAGAGATGGCACTTCATCAAGTGTAGAGCGAGGACTGCCAATCCTACCAATTTTGGGATCTCTGCTACTTTCCAAAGGCAATACTCCCTCTGAATTTTCATATACTAGAATTTGAGAAATACAATGGTAGAAGCTACCCAATATCGCATTTGATGGCATTCTGAGGAGACGTCGCACAGCTCCAGGGCAACAAGAGGTTCTCGATCTACCTGTTCCAAAAGAGTCTAACTGGGCCACCCTCAAGTGGTTCACTTTGTTGGACTTGAACACCATTTAGACTTGGAACAAACTTAGCCACGCGTTCCAAGAACATTACGCCATCAACCTCGACCTGACTCCTAAGCGTGAGGATCTTGTCACAATTCGGTAGAGACCCCACGAACCATTTGGGGAGTATGTCAGTCGCTAGCACGCACTAGCCTCCTAGATCATGGATAGGCCCTCAGACGAGGAGTCCATTGAGATCATCGTTAAGGGTGCACAACTAGCGACAAGGGCTTTACTCAGCATTCAGCATATCATATCCTTCGCATCCCTAATTCGGGCCAATGCTTGTGTAGAAAGCTCACTGCAAAGTTGGAATTTCCCCACACTCTCTGCGTTTGCCAAGCAGGCCACTGCCATCTACAACAAGGACAACGTCACCAACATCGACTACTCTAAGGAGGCAGCTGTCGCATACGTCAAATCTTCTGTAGAGCCTACCAAGGTAGAGAATCAGCCTGACCCCAATCAATCAGTACTTTCATCTAGTCCTCCGTGCATTGCATACACACACTCTACCGTCGAGCCAGTGCATCACATCACACTAGCTCAGTAAGGACGACAACTTGGGAAAAGGCAACCTCGTCAAATTGAAAGGGATTACACTCCTCTCACGAAGCTGTTGAGCATCATCTTCCCCAAAGATGAGTCATTTCTAAGGCTCTTGAACCCTCGTCCACTATCGAATCCAAATCCTCAGTGGTATGATATGAGCGCGCACTGCAGCTTTCACCGTCGTGTCGAGCATTTGACGAATGACCACATCACTTTACGGGATGTTGTTCAGAACCTGGTCGACTGGAAGGTCATCAGCATTGCCTCGTAGGAGGTTGACCACACACAAACACCTTCACACATACATACATTTGCACTAGTGCATTCAGACCAACCTAACACATCCTCACTTGAGTTTCTATACTCTGAGGATGCTGCGAGCTCGGGGGTCTTCTTCCTTTCTCCTGTCACTCTTGTTTCCAGTGTCTCCCCGATGAATCCTATTGATCTCATCAGTTTGTCTCCTCACTTTGTTTTGACGTCGTCGCAATTCCAACAACACTACTAGATTAGCTAGTGACCCCATCAACATGAATAAAGCATCATCAATAAAGTAGCCAGTAGTAGGGACAAGAGTTGTATCCTTTTCCTTTGTTTTCTCTATTATTTCTTGTTTTGCATCATCATCCTCAAGAATTTAAAATATAAAAATAAAAAAAAAACAAAAATCAAAAAAATACAAAAAATTTGAAAACAACAAAAACTTTATCTTGCATGCTAACAACCTTTGCCGAATGACGAAAATCAGAAAGCTAGCCTGTAGTGGATTGGACTACCCTTTCTCAGTTGGCACTACTCAAACAATCAAGTAGCAAGGGAGCCACTATCTATCAAAGCTAAATGAATTGTCCAAACTCTGCAAGGAACTTGCACCTTCAAGAGGGAGATAAATTGCTAGGGTGATTGAGTGAGTGAGCCAGAAAAGAAAAATACATCTGCATGGGAAGAAAAGAAATAGAAGATAGAAGGTGAAGACAGAAGTCAATCTAAGAGCAAGAGGCGTGCAGCGTAGCTCTACCCTTATCATATCTTGGAGAAGAGACGGAACATGCACTTGGGAAACCCACACTTTCGAAGGACTAGCCCCCCTTCCTGCAACAAAAGCATCCAACCTAGACCAAGCACCTATTACCTCCAAGCCAGGGATAAAGCAAAGCCATGCGACTATGTGGGAGCAAAAGAAATGTCAGTGATCTCAGAAAAGTAGGTGTAGGACCCTAGAGAGTTTGGCATGGAGCTTGGTCTGTCACCACCCTACTCAAGCACCCCCATTCACCCCATGAGAGCCACTCATAGCTTGTGACTCTCTGTAGGGTCAGTTGAGAGAAGGGCATCCTCCTCCAATAGGCATACAACTTTCTAGCCTAACTACGGGCAAACAAAACACAAAAAATACAAAACAACCAAAAACAAGCAAAGTTCACTACATCTATTCAATAAAGCATTCTGTAACCATGCCGGCGAGGAGGTTCCACAAACGAATGCGAAATCGGTCGGCAAAATCATGTCGAAAAAGCAAAATAAAATGGAGTCGCCACCTAGTCTATTATGGAAGACAAGGAAAACCAAAACATGAAATGAATCATGCAAAAACAAAAGAAAAGGACAAAGTTCAAGTCTACGAAATAAAACCAAAATGCAGGTAAGG